>JAXCGZ010006854.1:0-24098 GCA_037179515.1 Halocaridina rubra | reverse complement strand
CAGAAGGTTAAAAGGAATCCAACCTTATAGCTTATATCTGCTATACTTAGGAATGAACGCATTCTAACTGAATGCCACTATGTTCAAATTGCAGATTCCCCAAGCTCACTCGTGGCTTCATTTTCGCATTTAATTCAATTCCCAATCTCATTCGGGCTATGCAATAATCAATTAAGCACATTACATATGTGAAAACATGAATCATTTTTTACCCCGACTGGGACTCGAACCTAGGACTTATAATTACTAAGTCAAGGTGCTACCAACTACACACCACAAAAGGTTAAAAGGAATCCAACCTTATAGCTTATATCTGCTATACTTAGGAATGAACGCATTCTAACTGAATGCCACTATGTTCATATTACAGATTCCCCAACCTCACTCGTGGCTTCATTTTTGCATTTATTTCAATTCCTAATCTCATTCGGGCTATACAATAATCAATTAAGCACATTACATATGTGAAAACATGAATCATTTTTTTTTACCCCGACTGGGAATCGAACCTAGGACTTATAATTACTAAGTCAAGGCGCTACCAACTACACACCACAGAAGGTTAAAAGGGATCCAACCTTATAGCTTATATCTGCTATACTTAGGAATGAACGCATTCTAACTGAATGCCACTATGTTCATATTACAGATTACCCAACCTCACTCGTGGCTTCATTTTCGCATTTAATTCAATTCCCAATCTCATTCGGGCTATACAATAATCAATTAAGCACATTACATATGTGAAACTTGAATCATTTTTTACCCCGACTGGGACTCGAACCTAGGACTTATAATTACTAAGTCAAGGCACTACCAACTACACACCACAGAAGGTTAAAAGGAATCCAACCTTATAGCATATATCTGCTATACTTAGGAATGAACGCATTCTAACTGAATGCCACTATGTTCATATTACAGATTCCCCAACCTCACTCGTGGCTTCATTTTCGCATTTAATTCAATTCCCAATCTCAGTCGGGCTATACAATAATCAATTAAGCACATTACATATGTGAAAACATGAATCATTTTTTACCCCGACTGGGACTCGAACCTAGGACTTATAATTGCTAAGTCAAGGCGCTACCAACTAAACACCACAGAAGGTTAAAAGGAAACCAACCTTATAGCTTATATCTGCTATACTTAGGAATGAACGCATTCTAACTGAATGCCACTATGTTCATATTACAGATTCCCCAACCTCACTCGTGGCTTCATTTTCACATTTAATTCAATTCCCAATCTCATTCGGGCTATACAATAATCAATTAAGCACATTACATATGTGAAAACATGAATCATTTTTTACCCCGACTGGGACTCGAACCTAGGACTTATAATTACTAAGTCAAGGCGCTACCAACTACACACCACAGAAGGTTAAAAGGAATCAAACCTTATAGCTTATATCTGCTATACTTAGGAATGAACGCATTCTAACTGAATGCCACTATGTTCATATTACAGATTCCCCAACCTCACTCGTTGCTTCATTTTCGCATTTAGTTCAATTCCTAATCTCATTCGGGCTATACAATAATCAATTAAGCACATTACATATGTGAAAACATGAATCATTTTTTTTACCATGACTGGGAATCGAACCTAGGACTTATAATTACTAAGTCAAGGAGCTACCAACTACACACCACAGAAGGTTAAAAGGAATCCAACCTTATAGCTTATATCTGCTATACTTAGGAATGAACGCATTCTAACTGAATGCCACTATGTTCATATTACAGATTCCCCAAGCTCACTCGTGGCTTCATTTTCGCATTTAATTCAATTCCCAATCTCATTCGGGCTACACAATAATCAATTAAGCACATTACATATGTGAAAACATGAATCATTTTTTTTTACCCCGACTGGGACTCGAACCTAGGACTTATAATTACTAAGTCAAGGCGCTACCAACTACACACCACAGAAGGTTAAAAGGAATCCAACCTTATAGCTTATATCTGCTATACTTAGGAATGAACGCATTCTAACTGAATGCCACTATGTTCATATTACAGATTCCCCAACCTCACTCGTGGCTTCATTTTCGCATTTAATTCAATTCCCAATCTCATTCGGGCTATACAATAATCAATTAAGCACATTACATATGTGAAATCATGAATCATTTTTTACCCCGACTGGGACTCGAACCTAGGACTTATAAATACTAAGTCAAGGCGCTACCAACTACACACCACAGAAGGTTAAAAGGAATTCAACCTTATAGCTTATATCTGCTATACTTAGGAATGAACGCATTCTAACTGAATGCCACTATGTTCATATTACAGATTCCCCAACCTCACTCATGGCTTCATTTTCACATTTAATTCAATTCCCAATCTCATTCGGGCTATACAATAATCAGTTAAGCACATTACATATGTGAAAACATGAATCATTTTTTTTTACCCCGACTGGGACTCGATCCTAGGACTTATAATTACTAAGTCAAGGCGCTACCAACTACACACCACAAAAGGTTAAAAGGAATCCAACCTTATAGCTTATATCTGCTATACTTAGGAATGAACGCATTCTAACTGAATGCCACTATGTTCATATTACAGATTCCCCAACCTCACTCGTGGCTTCATTTTCGCATTTAATTCAATCCCCAATCTCATTTGGACTATACAATAATCAATTAAGCACATTACATATGTGAAAACATGAATAATTTTTTACCCCGACTGGGACTCGAACCTAGGACTTATAATTACTAAGTCAAGGCGCTACCAACTACACACCACAGAAGGTTAAAAGGAATCCAACCTTATAGCTTATATCTGCTATACTTAGGAATGAACGCATTCTAACTGAATGCCACTATGTTCATATTACAGATTCCCCAACCTCACTCGTGGCTTAATTTTCGCATTTAATTCAATTCCCAATCTCATTCGGGCTATACAATAATCAATTAAGCACATTACATATGTGAAAACATGAATCATTTTTTTTACCCCGACTGAGACTCGAACCTAGTACTTATAATTACTAAGTCAAGGCGCTACCAACTACACACCACAGAAGGTTAAAAGGAATCCAACCTTATAGCTTATATCTGCTATACTTAGGAATGAACGCATTCTAACTGAATGCCACTATGTTCATATTACAGATTCCCCAACCTCACTCGTGGCTTCATTTTCACATTTAATTCAATTCCCAATCTCATTCGGGCTATACAATAATCAGTTAAGCACATTACATATGTGAAAACATGAATCATTTTTTACCCTGACTGGGACTCGAACCTAGGACTTATAATTACTAAGTCAAGGTGCTACCAACTACACACCACAGAAGGTTAAAAGGAATCCAACCTTATATAGCTTATATCTGCTATACTTAGGAATGAACGCATTCTAACTGAATGCCACTATGTTCATATTACAGATTCCCCAACCTCACTCGTGGCTTCATTTTCGCATTTAATTCAATTCCCAATCTCATTCGGGCTATACAATAATCAGTTAAGCACATTACATATGTGAAAACATGAATCATTTTTTACCCCGACTGGGACTCGAACCTAGGACTTATAATTACTAAGTCATGGCGCTACCAACTACACACCACAGAAGGCTAAAAGGAATCCAACCTTATAGCTTATATCTGCTATACTTAGGAATGAACGCATTCTAACTGAATGCCACTATGTTCATATTACAGATTCCCCAACCTCACTCGTGGCTTCATTTTTGCATTTAATTCAATTCCCAATCTCATTCGGGCTATACAATAATCAATTAAGCACATTACATATGTGAAAACATGAATCATTTTTTACCCCGACTGGGACTCGAACCTTGGACTTATAATTACTAAGTCAAGGCGCTACCAGCTACACACAACAGAAGGTTAAAAGGAATCCAACCTTACAGCTTATATCTGCTATACTTAGGAATGAACGAATTCTAACTGAATGCCACTATGTTCATATTACAGATTCCCCAACCTCACTCGTGGCTTCATTTTCGCATTTAATTCAATTCCTAATCTCATTCGGGCTATAAAATAATCAATTAAGCACATTCCATATGTGAAAACATGAATCATTTTTTTTACCCCGACTGGGACCCAAACAGCTAGGACTTATAATTACTAAGTCAAGGCGCTACCAACTACACACCACAGTAGGTTAAAAGGAATCCAACCTTATAGCTTATATCTGCTATACTTAGGAATGAACGCATTCTAACTGAATGCTACTATGTTCATATTACAGATACCCCAACCTCACTCGAGGCTTCATTTTCGCATTTAATTCAATTCCCAATCTCATTCGGGCTATACAATAATCAATTAAGCACATTACATATGTGAAAACATGAATCATTTTTTAACCCAACTTGGACTTGAACCTAGGATTTATAATTACTAAGTCAAGGCGCTATCAACTACACACCACAGAAGATTAAAAGGAATCCAACCTTATAGCTTATATCTGCTATACTTAGGAATGAACGCATTCTAACTGAATGCCACTATGTTCATATTACAGATTCCCCAACCTCACTCGTGGCTTCATTTTCGCATTTAATTCAATTCCCAATCTCATTCGGGCTATACAATAATCAATTAAGCACATTACATATGTGAAAACATGAATCATTTTTTTTTACCTCGACTGGGACTCGAACCTAGGACTTATAATTACTAAGTCAAGGCGCTACCAACTACACACCACAGAAGGTTAAAAGGAATCCAACCTTATAGCTTATATCTGCTATACTTAGGAATGAACGCGTTCTAACTGAATGCCACTATGTTCATATTACAGATTCCCCAACCTCACTCGTGGCTTCATTTTCGCATTTAATTCAATTCCCAATCTCATTCGGGCTCTACAATAATCAATTAAGCACATTACATATGTGAAAACATGAATCATTTTTTACCCCGACTTGGACTCGAACCTAGGACTTTTAATTACTAAGTCAAGGCACTACCAACTACACACCACAGAAGGTTAAAAGGAATCCAACCTTATAGCTTATATCTGCTATACTTAGGAATGAACGCATTCTAACTGAATGCCACTATGTTAATATTACAGATTCCCTAACCTCACTCGTGGCTTCATTTTAGCATTTAATTCAATCCCCAATCTCATTCGGGCTAAACAATAATCAATTAAGCGCATTACATATGTGAAAACATGAATCATTTTTTACCCCGACTGGGACTCGAACCTAGGACTTATAATTACTAAGTCAAGGCGCTACCAACTACACACCACAGAAGGTTAAAAGGAATCCAACCTTATAGCTTATATCTGCTATACTTAGGAATGAACGCATTCTAACTGAATGCCACTATGTTCATATTACAGATTCCCTAACCTCACTCGTGGCTTCATTTTCGCAAATAATTCAATTCCCAATCTCATTCGGGCTATACAATAATCAATTAAGCACTTTACATATGTGAAAACATGAATCATTTTTTTTACCCCGACTGGGACCCGAACAGCTAGGACTTATAATTACTAAGTCAAGGCGCTACCAACTACACACCACAGTAGGTTAAAAGGAATCCAACCTTATAGCTTATATCTGCTATACTTAGGAATGAACGCATTCTAACTGAATGCTACTATGTTCATATTACAGATACCCCAACCTCACTCGAGGCTTCATTTTCGCATTTAATTCAATTCCCAATCTCATTCGGGCTATACAATAATCAATTAAGCACATTACATATGTGAAAAAATGAATCATTTTTTAACCCAACTGGGACTTGAACCTAGGATTTATAATTACTAAGTCAAGGTGCTATCAACTACACACCACAGAAGATTAAAAGGAATCCAACCTAATAGCTTATATCTGCTATACTTAGGAATGAACGCATTCTAACTGAATGCCACTGTGTTCATATTACAGATTCCCCAACCTCACTCGTGGCTTCATTTTCGCATTTAATTCAATTCCCAATCTCATTCGAGCTATACAATAATCAATTAAGCACATTACATATGTGAAAACATGAATCATTTTTTTTTACCTCGACTGGGACTCGAACCTAGGACTTATAATTACTAAGTCAAGGCGCTACCAACTACACACCACAGAAGGTTAAAAGGAATCCAACCTTATAGCTTATATCTGCTATACTTAGGAATGAACGCGTTCTAACTGAATGCCACTATGTTCATATTACAGATTCCCCAACCTCACTCGTGGCTTCATTTTCGCATTTAATTCAATTCCCAATCTCATTCGGGCTATACAATAATCAATTAAGCACATTACATATGTGAAAACATGAATCATTTTTTATCCCGACTGGACTCGAACCTAGGACTTATAATTACTAAGTCAAGGCGCTACCAACTACACACAACAGAAGGTTAAAAGGAATCCAACCTTATAGCTTATATCTGCTATACTTAGGAATGAACGCATTCTAACTGAATGCCACTATGTTCATATTACAGATTCCCCAACCTCACTCGTGGCTTCATTTTCGCATTTAATTCATATCCCAATCTCATTCGGGCTATACAATAATCAATTAAGCACATTACATATGTGAAAACATGAATCATTTTTTACCCCGACTGGGACTCGAACCTAGGACTTATAATTACTAAGTCAAGGCACTACCAACTACACACCACAGAAGGTTAAAAGGAATCCAACCTTATAGCTTATATCTGCTATACTTAGGAATGAACGCATTCTAACTGAATGCCACTATGTTCATATTACAGATTCCCCAACCTCACTCGTGGCTTCATTTTCGCATTTAATTCAATTCCCAATCTCATTCGGGCTCTACAATAATCAATTAAGCACATTACATATGTGAAAACATGAATCATTTTTTTACCCTGACTGGGACTCGAACCTAGGACTTATAATTACTAAGTCAAGGCGCTACCAACTACACACCACAGAAGGTTAAAAGGAATCCAACCTTATAGCTTATATCTGCTATACTTAGGAATGAACGCATTCTAACTGAATGCCACTATGTTCATATTACAGATTCCCCAACCTCACTCGTGGCTTCATTTTTGCATTTAATTCAATTCCCAATCTCATTCGGGCTATACAATAATCAATTAAGCACATTACATATGTGAAAACATGAATCATTTTTTTTTACCCCGACTGGGACTCGAACCTAGTACTTATAATTACTAAGTCATGGCGCTACCAACTACACACCACAGAAGGTTAAAAGGAATCCAACCTTTTAGCTTATATCTGCTATACTTAGGAATGAACGCATTCTAACTGAATGCCACTATGTTCATATTACAGATTCCCCAACCTCACTCGTGGCTTCATTTTCGCATTTAATTCAATTCCCAATCTCATTCGGGCTCTACAATAATCAATTAAGCACATTACATATGTGAAAACATGAATCATTTTTTACCCCGACTTGGACTCGAACCTAGGACTTTTAATTACTAAGTCAAGGCACTACCAACTACACACCACAGAAGGTTAAAAGGAATCCAACCTTATAGCTTATATCTGCTATACTTAGGAATGAACGCATTCTAACTGAATGCCACTATGTTCATATTACAGATTCCCTAACCTCACTCGTGGCTTCATTTTAGCATTTAATTCAATCCCCAATCTCATTCGGGCTAAACAATAATCAATTAAGCGCATTACATATGTGAAAACATGAATCATTTTTTACCCCGACTGGGACTCGAACCTAGGACTTATAATTACTAAGTCAAGGCGCTACCAACTACACACCACAGAAGGTTAAAATGAATCCAACCTTTTAGCTTATATCTGCTATACTTAGGAATGAACGCATTCTAACTGAATGCCACTATGTTCATATTACAGATTCCCCAACCTCACTCGTGGCTTCATTTTCGCATTTAATTCAATTCCCAATCTCATTCGGGCTATACAATAATCAATTAAGCACATTACATATCTGAAAACATGAATAATTTTTTTTACCCCGACTGGGGATCGAGCCTAGGACTTATAATTACTAAGTCAAGGCGCTACCAACTACACACCACAGAAGGCTAAAAGGAATCCAACCTTATAGCTTATATCTGCTATACTTAGGAATGAACGCATTCTAACTGAATGCCACTATGTTCATATTACAGATTCCCCAACCTCACTCGTGGCTTCATTTTCGCATTTAATTCAATTCCCAATCTCATTCGGGCTATACAATAATCAATTAAGCACATTACATATGTGAAAATATGAATCATTTTTTTTTATCCCGACTGGGACTCGAACCTAGGACTTATAATTACTAAGTCAAGGCGCTACCAACTACACACCACAGAAGGTTAAAAGGAATCCAACCTTATAGCTCATATCTGCTATACTTAGGAATGAACGCATTCTAACTGAATGCCACTATGTTCATATTACAGATTCCCCAACCTCACTCGTGGCTTCATTTTCGCATTTAATTCAATTCCCAATCTCATCCGGGCTATACAATAATCAATTAAGCACATTACATATGTGAAAACATGAATAATTTTTTACCCCGACTGGGACTCGAACCTAGGACTTATAATTACTAAGTCAAGGCGCTACCAACTACACACCACAGAAGGTTAAAAGGAATCCAACCTTATAGCTTATATCTGCTATACTTAGGAATGAACGCATTCTAACTGAATGCCACTATGTTCATATTACAGATTCCCCAACCTCACTCGTGGCTTCATTTTCGCATTTAATTCAATTCCCAATCTCATTCGGGCTATACAATAATCAATTAAGCACATTACTTATGTGAAAACATGAATCATTTTTTTACCCCGACTGGGACTCGAACCTAGGACTTATAATTACTAAGTCAAGGTGCTACCAACTACACACCACAGAAGGTTAAAAGGAATCCAACCTTATAGCTTATATCTGCTATACTTAGGAATGAACGCATTCTAACTGAATGCCACTATGTTCATATTACAGATTCCCCAACCTCACTCGTGGCTTCATTTTCGCATTTAATTCAATTCCCAATCTCATTCGGGCTATACAATAATCAATTAAGCACATTACATATGTGAAAACATGAATCATTTTTTTTTACCCCGACTGGGACTCGAACCTAGGACTTATAATTACTAAGTCAAGGCGCTACCAACTACACACCACAGAAGGTTAAAAGGAATCCAACCTTATAGCTTATATCTGCTATACTTAGGAATGAACGCATTCTAACTGAATGCCACTATGTTCATATTACAGATTCCCCAACCTCACTTGTGGCTTCATTTTAGCATTTAATTCAATCCCCAATCTCATTCGGGCTAAACAATAATCAATTAAGCACATTACATATGTGAAAACATGAATCATTTTTTACCCCGACTGGGACTCGAACCTAGGACTTATAATTACTAAGTCAAGGCGCTACCAACTACACACCACAGAAGGTTAAAAGGAATCCAACCTTATAGCTTATATCTGCTATACTTAGGAATAAACGCATTCTAACTGAATACCAATATGTTCATATTACAGATTCCCCAACCTCACTCGTGGCTTCATTTTCGAATTTAATTCAATTCCCAATCTCATTCGGGCTATACAATAATCAATTAAGCACATTACATATGTGAAAACATGAATCATTTTTTACCCCGACTGGGACTCGAAACTAGGACTTATAATTACTAAGTCAAGGCGCTACCAACTACACACCACAGAAGGTTAAAATGAATCCAACCTTATAGCTTATATCTGCTATACTTAGGAATGAACGCATTCTAACTGAATGCCACTATGTTCATATTACAGATTCCCCAACCTCACTCGTGGCTTCATTTTCGCATTTAATTCAATTCCCAATCTCATTCGGGCTATACAATAATCAATTAAGCACATTACATATGTGAAAACATGAATCATTTTTTACCCCGACTGGGACTCGAACCAAGGACTTATAATTACTAGGTCAAGGCGCTACCAACTACACACCACAGAAGGTTAAAAGGAATCCAACCTTATAGCTTATATCTGCTATACTTAGGAATGAACGCATTCTAACTGAATGCCACTATGTTCATATTACAGATTCCCCAACCTCACTCGTGGCTTCATTTTCGCATTTAATTCAATTCCCAATCTCATTCGGGCTATACAATAATCAATTAAGCACATTACATATCTGAAAACATGAATAATTTTTTACCCCGACTGGGACTCGAACCTAGGACTTATAATTACTAAGTCAAGGCGCTACCAACTACACACCACAGAAGGTTAAAAGGAATCCAACCTTATAGCTTATATCTGCTATACTTAGGAATAAACGCATTCTAACTGAATGCCAATATGTTCATATTACAGATTCCCCAACCTCACTCGTGGCTTCATTTTCGAATTTAATTCAATTCCCAATCTCATTCGGGCTATACAATAATCAATTAAGCACATTACATATCTGAAAACATGAATAATTTTTTACCCCGACTGGGACTCGAACCTAGGACTTATAATTACTAAGTCAAGGCGCTACCAACTACACACCACAGAAGGTTAAAAGGAATCCAACCTTATAGCTTATATCTGCTATACTTAGGAATGAACGCATTCTAACTGAATGCCACTATGTTCATATTACAGATTCCCCAACCTCACTCGTGGCTTCATTTTAGCATTTAATTCAATCCCCAATCTCATTCGGGCTAAACAATAATCAATTAAGCACATTACATATGTGAAAACATGAATCAATTTTTACCCCGACTGGGACTCGAACCTAGGACTTATAATTACTAAGTCAAGGCGCTACCAACTACACACCACAGAAGGTTAAAAGGAATCCAACCTTATAGCTTATATCTGCTATACTTAGGAATAAACGCATTCTAACTGAATGCCAATATGTTCATATTACAGATTCCCCAACCTCACTCGTGGCTTCATTTTCGAATTTAATTCAATTCCCAATCTCATTCGGGCTATGCAATAATCAATTAAGCACATTACATATGTGAAAACATGAATCATTTTTTACCCCGACTGGGACTCGAAACTAGGACTTATAATTACTAAGTCAAGGAGCTACCAACTACACACCACAGAAGGTTAAAAGGAATCCAACGTTATAGCTTATATCTGCTATACTTAGGAATGAACGCATTCTAACTGAATGCCACTATGCTCATATTACAGATTCCCCAACCTCACTCGTGGCTTCATTTTCGCATTTAATTTAATTCTCAATCTCATTCGGGCTATACAATAATCAATTAAGCACATTACATATGTGAAAACATGAATCATTTTTTACCCCGACTGGGACTCGAACCTAGGACTTATAATTACTAAGTCAAGGCGCTACCAACTACACACCACAGAAGGTTAAAAGGAATCCAACCTTATAGCTTATATCTGCTATACTTAGGAATGAACGCATTCTAACTGAATGCCACTATGTTCATATTACAGATTCCCAAACCTCACTCGTGGCTTCATTTTCGCATTTAATTCAATTCCCAATCTCATTCGGACTATACAATAATCAATTAAGCACATTACATATGTGAAAACATGAATCATTTTTTACCCCGACTGGGACTCGAACCTAGGACTAATAATTACTAAGTCAAGGCGCTACCAACTACACGCCACAGAAGGTTAAAAGGAATACAACCTTATAGCTTTTATCTGCTATACTTAGGATTGAACGCATTCTGACTGAATGCCACTATGATCATATTACAGATACCCCAACCTCACTCGTGGCTTCATTTTCGCATTTAATTCAATTCCCAATCTCATTCGGGCTATACAATAATCAATTAAGCACATTACATATGTGAAAACATGAATCATTTTTTACCCCGACTGGGACCGGAACCTAGGACTTATAATTACTAAGTCAAAGCGATACCAACTACACACCACAGAAGGTTAAAAGGAATCCAACCTTATAGCTTATATCTGCTATACTTAGGAATGAACGCATTCTAACTGAATGCCACTATGTTCATATTACAGATTCCCCAACCTCACTCGTGGCTTCATTTTCGCATTTAATTCAATTCCCAATCTCATTCGGGCTATACAATAATCAATTAAGCACATTACATATCTGAAAACATGAATCATTTTTTACCCCGACTTTGACTCGAACCTAGGACTTATAATTACTAAGTCAAGGCGCTACCAACTACACACCACAGAAGGTTAAAAGGAATCCAACCTTATAGCTTATATCTGCTATACTTAGGAATGAACGCATTCTAACTGAATGCCACAATGTTCATATTACAGATTCCCCAACCTCACTCGTGGCTTCATTTTCGCATTTAATTCAATTCCTAATCTCATTCGGGCTATACAATAATCAATTAAGCACATTACATATGTAAAAACATGAATAATTTTTTTTACCCCAACTGGGAATCGAACCTAGGACTTATAATTAGTAAGTCAAGGAGCTACCAACTACACACCACAGAAGGTTAAAAGGAATCCAACCTTATAGCTTATATCTGCTATACTTAGGAATGAACGCATTCTAACTGAATGCCACTATGTTAATATTACAGATTCCCCAACCTCACTCGTGGCTTCATTTTCGCATTTAATTCAATTCCCAATCTCATTCGGGCTATACAATAATCAATTAAGCACATTACATATGTGAAAACATGAATCATTTTTTTTACCCCGACGGGGACTCGAACCTAGGACTTATAATTACTAAGTCAAGGCGCTACCAACTAAACACCACAGAAGGTTAAAAGGAATCCAACCTTATAGCTTATATCTGCTATACTTAGTGTTGAACGCATTCTAACTGAATGCCACTATGTTCATATTACAGATACCCCAACATCACTCGTGGCTTCATTTTCGCATTTAATTCAATTCCCAATCTCATGCGGGCTATACAATAATCAATTAAGCACATTACATATGTGAAAACATGAATCATATTTTACCCCGACTGGGACCCGAACCTAGGACTTATAATTACTAAGTCAAGGCGCTACCAACTACGCACCACAGAAGGTTAAAAGGAATCCAACCTTATAGCTTATATCTGCTATACTTAGGAATGAACGCATTCTAAATGAATGCCACTATGTTCATATTACAGATTCCCCAACCTCAATCGTGGCTTCATTTTCGCATTTAATTCAATTCCCAATCTTATTCGGGCTATACAATAATCAATTAAGCACATTACATATGTGAAATCATGAATCATTTTTTACCCCGACTGGGACCCGAACCTAGGACTTATAATTACTAAGTCAAAACGCTACCAACTAAACACCACAGAAGGTTAAAAGGAATCCAACCTTATAGCTTATATCTGCTATACTTAGGAATGAACGCATTCTAACTGAATGCCACTATGTTCATATTACAAATTCCCCAACCTCACTCGTGACTTCATTTTCGCATTTAATTCAATTCCCAATCTCATTCGGGCTATACAATAATCAATTAAGCACATTACATATGTGAAAGCATGAATAATTTTTTTTTACCCCGACTGGGACTCGATCCTAGGACTTATAATTACTAAATCAAGGCGCTACCAACTACACACCACAGAAGGTTAAAAGGAATCCAACCTTATAGCTTATATCTGCTATACTTAGGAATGAACGTATTCTATCTGAATGCCACTATGTTCATATTACAGATTCCCCAACCTCACTCGTGGCTTCATTTTCGCATTTAATTCAATTCCCAATCTCATTTGGGCTATACAATTATCAATTAAGTACATTACATATGTGAAAACATGAATCATTTTTTTTACCCCGACTGGGACTCGAACCTAGGACTTATAATTACTAAGTCAAGGCGCTACCAACTACACACCACAGAAGGTTAAAAGGAATCCAACCTTATAGCTTATATCTGCTATACTTAGGAATGAACGCATTCTAACTGAATGCCACTATGTTCATATTACAGATTCCCCAACCTCACTCGTGGCTTCATTTTTGCATTTAATTCAATTCCCAATCTCATTCGGGCTATACAATAATCAATTAAGCACATTACATATGTGAAAAAATGAATCATTTTTTACCCCGACTGGGACTCGAACCTAGGACTTATAATTACTAAGTCAAGGCGCTACCAACTACACACCACAGAAGGTTAAAAGGAATCCAACCTTATAGCTTATATCTTCTATACTTAGGAATGAACGCATTCTAACTGAATGCCACTATGTTCATATTACAGATTCCCCAACCTCACTCGTGGCTTCATTTTCGCATTTAATTCAATTCCCAATCTCATTCGGGCTAAACAATAATCAATTAAGCACATTACATATGTGAAAACATGAATCATTTTTTTTACCCCAACGGGGACTCGAACCTAGGACTTATAATTACTAAGTCAAGGCGCTACCAACTACACACCACAAAAGGTTAAAAGGAATCCAACCTTATAGCTTATATCTGCTATACTTAGTAATGAACGCATTCTAACTGAATGCCACTATGTTCATATTACAGATACCCCAACCTCACTTGTGGCTTCATTTTCGCATTTAATTCAATTCCCAATCTCATTCGGGCTATACAATAATCAATTAAGCACATTACATATGTGAAAATATGAATCATTTTTTATTCCCCGACTGGGGCTCGAACCTAGGACTTATAATTACTAAGTCAAGGCGCTACCAACTATACACCACAGAAGGTTAAAAGGAATCCAACCTTATAGCTTATATCTGCTATACTTAGTAATGAACACATTCTAACTGAATGCCACTATGTTCATATTAAAGATACCCCAACCTCACTCGTGGCTTCATTTTCGCATTTAATTCAATTCCCAATCTCATTCGGGCTATACAATAATCAATTAAGCACATTACATTTGTGAAAACATGAATCATTTTTTACCCCGACTGGGACTTGAACCTAGGACTTATAATTACTAAGTCAAGGCGCTACCAACTACACACCACAGAAGGTTAAAAGGAATCCAACCTTATAGCTTATATCTGCTATACTTAGGAATGAATGCATTCTAACTGAATGCCACTATGTTCATATTGCAGATTCCCCAACCTCACTCGTGGCTTCATTTTCGCATTAAATTCAATTCTCAATCTCATTCGGGCTATACAATAATCAATTAAGCACATTACATATGTGAAAACATGAATCATTTTTTTTAAACCGACTGGGACTCATACCTAGGACTTATAATTACTAAGTCAAGGTGCTACCAACTACACACCACAGAAGGTTAAAAGGAATCCAACCTTATAGCTTATATCTGCTATGCTTAGGAATGAACGCATTCTAACTGAATGCCACTATGTTCATATTACAGATTCCCCAACCTCACTCGTGGCTTCATTCTCGCATTTAATTCAATTCCCAATCTCATTCGGGCTATACAATAATCAATTAAGCACATTACATATGTGAAAAAATGAATCATTTTTTACCCCGTCTGGGACTCGAACCTAGGACTTATAATTACTAAGTCAAGGCGCTACCAACTACACACCACAGAAGGTTAAAAGGAATCCAACCTGATAGCTTATATCTGCTATACTTAGGAATGAACGCATTCTAACTGAATGCCACTATGTTCATATTAAAGATTCCCCAACCTCACTCGTGGCTTCATTTTCGCATTTAATTCAATTCCCAATCTCATTCGGGCTATACAATAATCAATTAAGCACATTACATATGTGAAAACATGAATCATTTTTTACCCCGACTGGGACTCGAACCTAGGACTTATAATTACTAAGTCAAGGCGCTACCAACTACACACCACAGAAGGTTAAAAGGAATCCAACCTTATAGCTTATATCTGCTATACTTAGGAATGAACGCATTCTAACTGAATGCCACTATGTTCATATTACAGATTCCCCAACCAAACTCGTGGCTTCATTTTCGCATTTAATTCAATTCCCAATCTCATTCGGGCTATGCAATAATCAATTAAGCACATTTCATATCTGAAAACATGAATAAGTTTTTACCCCGACTGGGACTCGAACCTAGGACTTATAATTACTAAGTCAAGGTGCTACCAACTACACACCACAGAAGGTTAAAAGGAATCCAACCTTATATAGCTTATATCTGCTATACTTAGGAATGAACGCATTCTAACTGAATGCCACTATGTTCATATTACAGATTCCCCAACCTCACTCGTGGCTTCATTTTCGAATTTAATTCAATTCCTAATCTCATTCGGGCTATACAATAATCAATTAAGCACATTACATATGTGAAAACATGAATCATTTTTTTTACCCAGACTGGGAATCGAACCTAGGACTTATAATTACTAAGTCAAGGAGCTACCAACTACACACCACAGAAGGTTAAAAGGAATCCAACCTTATAGCTTATATCTGCTATACTTAGGAATGAACGCATTCTAACTGAATGCCACTATGTTCATATTACAGATTCCCCAACCTCACTCGTGGCTTCATTTTCGCATTTAATTCAATTCCCAATCTCATTCGGGCTATACAATAATCAATTAAGCACATTACATATCTGAAAACATGAATAATTTTTTTTACCCCGACTGGGGATCGAACCTAGGACTTATAATTACTAAGTCAAGGCGCTACCAACTACACACCACAGAAGGCTAAAAGGAATCCAACCTTATAGCTTATATCTGCTATACTTAGGAATGAACGCATTCTAACTGAATGCCACTATGTTCATATTACAGATTCCCCAACCTCACTCGTGGCTTCATTTTCGCATTTAATTCAATTCCCAATCTCATTCGGGCTATACAATAATCAATTAAGCACATTACATATGTGAAAATATGAATCATTTTTTTTTATCCCGACTGGGACTCGAACCTAGGACTTATAATTACTAAGTCAAGGCGCTACCAACTACACACCACAGAAGGTTAAAAGGAATCCAACCTTATAGCTCATATCTGCTATACTTAGGAATGAACGCATTCTAACTGAATGCCACTATGTTCATATTACAGATTCCCCAACCTCACTCGTGGCTTCATTTTCGCATTTAATTCAATTCCCAATCTCATCCGGGCTATACAATAATCAATTAAGCACATTACATATGTGAAAACATGAATAATTTTTTACCCCGACTGGGACTCGAACCTAGGACTTATAATTACTAAGTCAAGGCGCTACCAACTACACACCACAGAAGGTTAAAAGGAATCCAACCTTATAGCTTATATCTGCTATACTTAGGAATGAACGCATTCTAACTGAATGCCACTATGTTCATATTACAGATTCCCCAACCTCACTCGTGGCTTCATTTTCGCATTTAATTCAATTCCCAATCTCATTCGGGCTATACAATAATCAATTAAGCACATTACTTATGTGAAAACATGAATCATTTTTTTACCCCGACTGGGACTCGAACCTAGGACTTATAATTACTAAGTCAAGGTGCTACCAACTACACACCACAGAAGGTTAAAAGGAATCCAACCTTATAGCTTATATCTGCTATACTTAGGAATGAACGCATTCTAACTGAATGCCACTATGTTCATATTACAGATTCCCCAACCTCACTCGTGGCTTCATTTTCGCATTTAATTCAATTCCCAATCTCATTCGGGCTATACAATAATCAATTAAGCACATTACATATGTGAAAACATGAATCATTTTTTTTTACCCCGACTGGGACTCGAACCTAGGACTTATAATTACTAAATCAAGGCGCTACCAACTACACACCACAGAAGGTTAAAAGGAATCCAACCTTATAGCTTATATCTGCTATACTTAGGAATGAACGCATTCTAACTGAATGCCACTATGTTCATATTACAGATTCCCCAACCTCACTTGTGGCTTCATTTTAGCATTTAATTCAATCCCCAATCTCATTCGGGCTAAACAATAATCAATTAAGCACATTACATATGTGAAAACATGAATCATTTTTTACCCCGACTGGGACTCGAACCTAGGACTTATAATTACTAAGTCAAGGCGCTACCAACTACACACCACAGAAGGTTAAAAGGAATCCAACCTTATAGCTTATATCTGCTATACTTAGGAATAAACGCATTCTAACTGAATACCAATATGTTCATATTACAGATTCCCCAACCTCACTCGTGGCTTCATTTTCGCATTTAATTCAATTCCCAATCTCATTCGGGCTATACAATAATCAATTAAGCACATTACATATGTGAAAACATGAATCATTTTTTACCCCGACTGGGACTCGAAACTAGGACTTATAATTACTAAGTCAAGGCGCTACCAACTACACACCACAGAAGGTTAAAAGGAATCCAACCTTATAGCTTATATCTGCTATACTTAGGAATGAACGCATTCTAACTGAATGCCACTATGTTCATATTACAGATTCCCCAACCTCACTCGTGGCTTCATTTTCGCATTTAATTCAATTCCCAATCTCATTCGGGCTATACAATAATCAATTAAGCACATTACATATGTGAAAACATGAATCATTTTTTACCCCGACTGGGACTCGAACCAAGGACTTATAATTACTAGGTCAAGGCGCTACCAACTACACACCACAGAAGGTTAAAAGGAATCCAACCTTATAGCTTATATCTGCTATACTTAGGAATGAACGCATTCTAACTGAATGCCACTATGTTCATATTACAGATTCCCCAACCTCACTCGTGGCTTCATTTTCGCATTTAATTCAATTCCCAATCTCATTCGGGCTATACAATAATCAATTAAGCACATTACATATCTGAAAACATGAATAATTTTTTACCCCGACTGGGACTCGAACCTAGGACTTATAATTACTAAGTCAAGGCGCTACCAACTACACACCACAGAAGGTTAAAAGGAATCCAACCTTATAGCTTATATCTGCTATACTTAGGAATAAACGCATTCTAACTGAATGCCAATATGTTCATATTACAGATTCCCCAACCTCACTCGTGGCTTCATTTTCGAATTTAATTCAATTCCCAATCTCATTCGGGCTATACAATAATCAATTAAGCACATTACATATCTGAAAACATGAATAATTTTTTACCCCGACTGGGACTCGAACCTAGGACTTATAATTACTAAGTCAAGGCGCTACCAACTACACACCACAGAAGGTTAAAAGGAATCCAACCTTATAGCTTATATCTGCTATACTTAGGAATGAACGCATTCTAACTGAATGCCACTATGTTCATATTACAGATTCCCCAACCTCACTCGTGGCTTCATTTTAGCATTTAATTCAATCCCCAATCTCATTCGGGCTAAACAATAATCAATTAAGCACATTACATATGTGAAAACATGAATCAATTTTTACCCCGACTGGGACTCGAACCTAGGACTTATAATTACTAAGTCAAGGCGCTACCAACTACACACCACAGAAGGTTAAAAGGAATCCAACCTTATAGCTTATATCTGCTATACTTAGGAATAAACGCATTCTAACTGAATGCCAATATGTTCATATTACAGATTCCCCAACCTCACTCGTGGCTTCATTTTCGAATTTAATTCAATTCCCAATCTCATTCGGGCTATACAATAATCAATTAAGCACATTACATATGTGAAAACATGAATCATTTTTTACCCCGACTGGGACTCGAAACTAGGACTTATAATTACTAAGTCAAGGCGCTACCAACTACACACCACAGAAGGCTAAAAGGAATCCAACCTTATAGCTTATATCTGCTATACTTAGGAATGAACGCATTCTAACTGAATGCCACTATGTTCATATTACAGATTCCCCAACCTCACTCGTGGCTTCATTTTCGCATTTAATTCAATTCCCAATCTCATTCGGGCTATGCAATAATCAATTAAGCACATTTCATATGTGAAAACATGAATCATTTTTTACCCCGACTGGGACTCGAACCAAGGACTTATAATTACTAAGTCAAGGCGCTACCAACTACACACCACAGAAGGTTAAAAGGAATCCAACCTTATAGCTTATATCTGCTATACTTAGGAATGAACGCATTCTAACTGAATGCCACTATGTTCATATTACAGATTCCCCAACCTCACTCGTGGCTTCATTTTCGCATTTAATTCAATTCCCAATCTCATTCGGGCTATACAATAATCAATTAAGCACATTACATATCTGAAAACATGAATAATTTTTTACCCCGACTGGGACTCGAACCTAGGACTTATAATTACTAAGTCAAGGTGCTACCAACTACACACCACAGAAGGTTAAAAGGAATCCAACCTTATATAGCTTATATCTGCTATACTTAGGAATGAACGATTCTAACTGAATGCCACTATGTTCATATTACAGATTCCCCAACCTCACTCGTGGCTTCATTTTTGCATTTAATTCAATTCCCAATCTCAATCGGGCTATACAATAATTAATTAAGCACATTACATATGTGAAAACATGAATCATTTTTTACCCCGACTGGGACTCGAACCTAGGACTTATAATTACTAAGTCAAGGCGCTACCAGCTACACACAACAGAAGGTTAAAAGGAATCCAACCTTATAGCTTATATCTGCTATACTTAGGAATGAACGAATTCTAACTGAATGCCAAAATGTTCATATTACAGATTCCCCAACCTCACTCGTGGCTTCATTTTCGCATTTAATTCAATTCCCAATCTCATTCGGGCTATACAATAATCAATTAAGCACATTACATATGTGAAAACATGAATCATTTTTTACCATAACTGGGACTTGAACCAAGGATTTATAATTACTAAGTCAAGGCGCTACCAACTACACACCACAGAAGATTAAAAGGAATCCAACCTTATAGCTTATATCTGCTATACTTACGAATGAACGCATTCTAACTGAATGCCACTATGTTCATATTACAGATTCCCCAACCTCACTCGTGGCTTCATTTTCGCATTTAATTCAATTCCCAATCTCATTCGGGCTATACAATAATCAATTAAGCACATTACATATGTGAAAACATGAATAATTTTTTTTACCCCGACTGGGAATCGAACCTAGGACTTATAATTACTAAGTCAAGGCGCTACCAACTACACACCACAGAAGCTTAAAAGGAATCCAACCTTATAGCTTATATCTGCTATACTTAGGAATGAACGCATTCTAAATGAATGCCACTATGTTCATATTACAGATTCCTCAACCTCGCTCGTGGCTTCATTTTCGCATTTAATTCAATTCCCAATCTCATTCGGGCTATACAATAATCAATTAAGCACATTACATATGTGAAAACATGAATCATTTTTTACCCCGACTGGGACTTGAACCTAGGACTTATAATTACTAAGTCAAGGCGCTACCAACTACACACCACAGAAGGTTAAAAGGAATCCAACCTTATAGCTTATATCTGCTATACTTAGGAATGAACGCATTCTAACTGAATGCCACTATGTTCATATTACAGATTCCCCAACCTGACTCGTGGCTTCATTTTCGCATTTAATTCAATTCTCAATCTCATTCGGGCTATACAATAATCAATTAAGCACATTACATATGTGAAAACATGAATCATTTTTTTTACCCCGACTTGGACTCGAACCAAGGACTTATAATTACTAAGTCAAGGCGCTACCAACTACACACCACAGAAGGTTAAAAGGAATCCAACCTTATAGCTTATATCTGCTATACTTAGGAATGAACGCATTCTAACTGAATGCCACTATGTTCATATTACAGATTCCCCAACCTCACTCGTGGCTTCATTTTCGCATTTAATTCAATTCCCAATCTCATTCGGGCTATACAATAATCAATTAAGCACATTACATATGTGAAAAAATGAATCATTTTTTGCCCCGTCTGGGACTCGAACCTAGGACTTATAATTACTAAGTCAAGGCGCTACCAACTACACACCACAGAAGGTTAAAAGGAATCCAACCTGATAGCTTATATCTGCTATACTTAGGAATGAACGCATTTTAACTGAATGCCACTATGTTCATATTACAGATTCCCCAACCTCACTCGTGGCTTCATTTTCGCATTTAATTCAATTCCCAATCTCATTCGGGGTATACAATAATCAATTAAGCACATTACATATGTGAAAACATGAATCATTTTTTACCCCGACTGGGACTCGAACCTAGGACTTATAATTACTAAGTCAAGGCGCTACCAACTACACACCACAGAAGGTTAAAAGGAATCCAACCTTATAGCTTATATCTGCTATACTTAGGAATAAACGCATTCTAACTGAATGCCACTATGTTCATATTACAGATTCCCCAACCTCACTCGTGGCTTCATTTTCGCATTTAATTCAATTCCCTATCTCATTCGGGCTATGCAATAATCAATTAAGCACATTTCATATCTGAAAACATGAATAAGTTTTTACCCCGACTGGGACTCGAACCTAGGACTTATAATTACTAAGTCAAGGTGCTACCAACTACACACCACAGAAGGTTAAAAGGAATCCAACCTTATATAGCTTATATCTGCTATACTTAGGAATGAACGCATTCTAACTGAATGCCACTATGTTCATATTACAGATTCCCCAACCTCACTCGTGGCTTCATTTTCGCATTTAATTCAATTCCTAATCTCATTCGGGCTATACAATAATCAATTAAGCACATTACATATGTGAAAACATGAATCATTTTTTTTACCCCGACTGGGAATCGAACCTAGGACTTATAATTACTAAGTCAAGGAGCTACCAACTACACACCACAGAAGGTTAAAAGGAATCCAACCTTATAGCTTATATCTGCTATACTTAGGAATGAACGCATTCTAACTGAATGCCACTATGTTCATATTACAGATTCCCCAACCTCACTCGTGGCTTCATTTTCGCATTTATTTCAATTCCCAATCTCATTCGGGCTATACAATAATCAATTAAGCACATTACATATCGGAAAACATGAATAATTTTTTTACCCCGACTGGGAATCGAACCTAGGACTTATAATTACTAAGTCAAGGTGCTACCAACTACACACCACAGAAGGATAAAAGGAATCCAACCTTATAGCTTATATCTGCTATACTTAGGAATGAACGCATTCTAACTGAATGCCACTATGTTCATATTACAGATTCCCCAACCTCACTCGTGGCTTCATTTTCGCATTTAATTCAATTCCCAATCTCATTCGGGCTATACAATAATCAATTAAGCACATTACATATGTGAAAATATGAATCATTTTTTTTTATCCCGACTGGGACGCGAACCTAGGACTTATAATTACTAAGTCAAGGCGCTACCAACTACACACCACAGAAGGTTAAAAGGAATCCAACCTTATAGCTCATATCTGCTATACTTAGGAATGAACGCATTCTAACTGAACGCCACTATGTTCATATTACAGATTCACCAACCTCACTCGTGGCTTCATTTTCGCATTTAATTCAATTCCCAATCTCATTCGGGCTATACAATAATCAATTAAGCACATTACATATGTGAAATCATGAATCATTTTTTACCCCGACTGGGACTCGAACCTAGGACTTATAATTACTAAGTCAAGGCGCTACCAACTACACACCACAGAAGGTTAAAAGGATTTCAACCTTATAGCTTATATCTGCTATACTTAGGAATGAACGCATTCTAACTGAATGCCACTATGTTCATATTACAGATTCCCCAACCTCACTCGTGGCTTCATTTTCGCATTTAATTCAATTCCCAATCTCATTCGGGCTATACAATAATCAATTAAGCACATTACATATATGAAAACATGAATCATTTTTTTTTACCCCGACTGGGACTCGATAATAGGACTTTTAATTACTAAGTCAAGGTGCTACCAACTACACACCACAGAAGGTTAAAAGGAATCCAACCTTATAGCTTATATCTGCTATACTTAGGAATGAACGCATTCTAACTGAATGCCACTATGTTCATATTACAGATTCCCCAACCTCACTCGTGGCTTCATTTTCGCATTTAATTCAATTCCCAATCTCATTTGGGCTATACAATAATCAATTAAGCACATTACATATGTGAAAACATGAATCTTTTTTTTTACCCCGACTGGGACTCGAACCTAGGACTTATAATTACTAAGTCAAGGCGCTATCAACTACACACAA
>JAXCGZ010006853.1:10000-17500 GCA_037179515.1 Halocaridina rubra | reverse complement strand
TATATATATATATATATATATATATATATATATATATATATATATATATATATGTATTTATATATATATATATATATATATATATATATATATATATATATATATATATATATATATATATATATATATATATATATATATATATATATATATATATATATATATATATATATATATATATATATTTATATATATTTATATATATATATATATATATATATATATATATATATATATATATATATATATATATATATATATATATATATATATATATATATAAATATATATATATATATATATATATATATATATATATATATATATATATAAATATATATATATATATATATATATATATATATATATATATACCCTGGAACAAATAATTTTTATAAGTGGGGGTGTGTTACATTACTTTCCATTGTTATGAATTTAGTCTTCTCAACAGAGTATTATACGAGCACAATGCTAACAAGAATAATAGATTAGCAGAAGTATTACTTATGCCAATAGGACAGAAGCGATTAATTTAAATCACCTACGAAATCTTACACATTTCTTGAGAATGAATGGGCTCATCCATCCAAGAAGTTAATGCAAAAGAGGGAGTTCATTAGGAAAATGATGTGTATAACAACACTGCACATTATGTATCTCCATTCCATAACATTAGCACTTTCCATTTAATGTTGGATCCTGCTAGACTGGATGAATGTCCTGAAATAGAAGAAATTCTGAGATTAAACACAGCTCTATAGCAAAGTTTTAGTCGATTGTTCAATAATTAAAAACTAGATATCGTATAGAAAAGCTCATAACGTCACAAATTTCTCCTTAAAAAGCTTAATTGAATGATTACTGACAGTCTTTTACAATGCAGCCAGAGTGAGTTATGTGTGAAAATGTGGAACATACATATTTTATGATAATTGAAAGTTAATAAAAGGGAATACAAGATAGAACATTTGTGGTCAAAATCTCAATAATGCTGTTTTTATTATTATTTTTTTTTGGCAAAACTTGCTGGCGAAGATGTTATAGCCCAGCAGTTGAAGTATAAATCTGCTTTCTTGTTTCCACTCAGTAATAAAGATATCTCAGTTTGCAGGTTTAAAGCGCAAGTAGGGTGATTCATATAAAAGTGATGCTAATCCAAAACAATTTAAAAAACCGGTTACATACATCACAAAGACGAAGACGAATGCCGACTTTTCAACAGTAGCCATATTTTAGCTTGCTGATTTGTGAAGTCTCTACTAGGATTAACTTGAGAGACTAGTAGTGGATTAGCCAGAGCAAAATACCCAAATGAAAGAAAAGCTACTCATGGAAAGGCTGGAACTTGCAGCACACAAGAAAGGACGTGGAATAATCATGGCTTTCCACAAAGACCTAGGCTTAGCTCTTTCAGAATCATCTAAATACATTGGGTATTAAGCAATTACCATTGGAAAATGGCAAAAAGATTACCTTCCACCATACGTCATCATAAATCATATTCTGATGGACAGTTTCATGAATCATTCATTAAAGTGTGTTAGTATTGGAAATGCAAGGAAGATGCTGAATCTCGCATTAATTCCAAGAACTATGGAACACCTTTTCCACTATACTGGGTTGTTTATAGTTCCAAGACTAGGAAACTATATTCAATCGAACTTTTAAATGATAATTGTGTCAGCTTAACTTGCCAAAACCGTGGTCAACCAATTTACAGATGATGGAATTATTTGCCCTCCAGTTCAGGTAAAGCACATTAAACCATTAATGATGGATAATATTGACCATAAAACCAACATTGCATCATTAACTGGCTCTGAAAAGGCAAGTGCCCTACTTATTGTCCACTCTCCCTTGGTTGTGATATAGAAACTGCTCTGCGAGGCAAAGCAAAGAGGTAAGCATTGCTAACATGTAAACTGTGTGACAAGGAATCTGATGTCTCCAAGCAGCAGAGCTATTATACACCAACAATTTGAATGAGACACTCTAGGTCTTGAATCAGCTATTACAGAATTTGACTGGCTTGGTACAGAAACCAAAGGAAATGGTGCACACTTTGATCTCTTGGGTAAAATACAGGCAATATGATGTCAATACAAAAATACAAGCAGCCTGAAAAGCCAAGTCCCAGAGATCTGGGTTGAATTCAGCAAGATGGTGCTTGGATGATCTCTTGGCCTTCACTTCCAACTATTGATGTATCTTGCAAAGAACTTAAACTACGTGCATGTAAGGCAGCATGCCATAGATGATAAATATGCTATAGGTTTGACATGGATCAGATAATGACTCACAGTTAAGAATTGGCTCTTCCAAAATAGAAGTGGTTTTGGTACAGTTGCTCTAATACAACTATCATGATATACACAAGGGATGTGCTAAGCCTCACAGGCATTCCAATGATTGCGAGACACTTCTTCCAATATATGTAGGTTCTTTGTGTTTGCCAAGATTAGATGATTGTGACAGTGTTGTGCTCCAAGTCACCAGAGGTCATTTATAGATGATTTATTAGTTAATTTAGTAACTTTTAGCTGTCTTTTCTTTCTCACTAAACTAATTCTCACTCGTTTCATTTTGCAGATTTTGATTATTCTCAATTTTTATTTCAGTATGTCGCTAACTTAAATATATCTTGTTTAATATTCTTGTACGTGTAGAGAACATGATCCTAATACAAAAATCTCCCTCCTATTTCTCTGTTTTCTGCTTTTTCTTTGTTTTCCCATGAATGATGCTATAATCCTAGCGAGCCTGTTAGATACGTTGTTTATGCAATTTTCTTATTATAAAATTGCTTTTGCTTTTATATTTTTTTATATTAATAATGAATTGCTCATGCTGAGAATTTTGTTATAAATTTAACCCTGCTGATATGTCATTAGCCTGTCTAGATCTGCGTTTATTTCGCCAATAACCTATTTTGCCCATAAATATTTCTTGTTTCTTTTGTTTGCTTTCACTTGTTGCACCTAAAATACTGTCTCTCCCTTGCATCGCTGCCATAATTGCCTGCCAGGGACCACCACTAAAGTAGCCCTCGAATTTTATATGAACGAGTTACTGCTCTTAATATGCACCCTACAGGATGGCCGAATGATGACGTCACGAAAAGGGACGATTGATCACTTCCAATTAGCGGCCAAACATCCCAAAGGCAAGATCTAGCCTAAGCAGTCACGCTTACTTCACACTTTTTTTACGTGGTGCCTTCACAGGAATTCATCTGGCACAAACAAGGTGAGAGAAAGTGTATGATAAAGCTCGTTGGTCAAGCAAATTGGGAATTTGAGACATAGGTTAAATCTGTTACTGGTCAAATCTGTTACTTGTCAAATCCTAAGATATTTTTCTCAGTTCCATATCCATACAAAATGCACTTTTGTAGATTACCTAACTGGAATCTCATTTGCCAAATTTAATTCCTTGACCTGGAAATTACCGCTGATATACAGTGATAAGAAATATCTTTCATTGTGGGTGCCCAAGTAAAGTTTTGTTCTCAGAAACTTGTTCATTACCACGTAGAAATCTATCCCTTTTCCTAACGAGTTCTAAGTTCATTTCACCCCTTTCTATCATCATAAATAAAGTGTTTTACGTCAATACTCGTAAATAAAGCGGTTTTTTTTTTTGCTATAAATTGCGAAAAATTAGTAATTTAATTAAAGTGTTTTTACGCTCTAAACTGCAAATAATCAATAAGTAATATTGTCCTGTTGGCATTGCAAATGTTTCATGTTAACCACAATTTAATGAATGCATAGCTGTATTTATATTGCTGATTCTTCATTTATTGGGAATAAAGTGTTTTGAATTATAAGCTGCAGATACTTCAAAAGGTGGTTTTGCCCATTTAGCACTACAAGTGGATTCATTATTTATTGGGAATAAAGTGTTTTGAGATAAAAGTTGCAAATACTTTAAGAGGTGGCTTTGCCCTTTTAGCACTGCAGATATATTTTTTGCCAAGTAAACTTGTATGAATACATAATTGTTCCGTAGATTCTTTCTGTATCATAAATAAAGTGTTTTACTATATAAATTGCAAATAATTAATAAGTGATTTTGGCCTATTGGCATTGCAATCGATTATTGTTACCCACAATTTAAGGAATACATACTGTATTTGTCTCGCTGATTCTTCATTTATTGTGAATAAATTGTTTTACGCTAATACCTGCAAATAATCAATGATTTTGTATGCTCTTATGGTAGCGTAAATATTTCTGGTTAGCTGTGACTAACCAATATATTTTCATCCAGTAGAATAATATTGGAAACTCATTATTTGTGTGCTCGTGCCTTCAGGTTTCCCATTATTAACGGTGTGTCGTTTCTGTTTCTGCAATTGCAGTGTCCTCTATTCTACTCTGCCTGTGTGACAAAGGTGATCATCAATTTGAGGCCAAAGTCTTGTCATCCAGCTGTGGTGCCAGGTATCGAAATCGTGCTCACCACCTCCGGGATTTGAGGCAGCATTCCATAAATTTAAATTTAAAATTTCTTCCAGCTTCCCAAAATTATTATTTTTTTTTTAATGTCATTACATTATCAAAACTAAGAAAGTTGAATTATGAGTTTCATTTAACCGACTTGTGGTATTCTGAGGCACAAACAAGCATTATCTGTCTTGTCTGTTTGTGAGCTCTTAACCGAGTTCAGTACCTTGAGTCCCCTTAGTAAAACAAAAACTTAGCAACATCCTCCCTACAATAATATCAAGTTTAACTTATCCTTGATAGTGGTATCAGTACTTCTTATGACTGCATACTCGAATTCTAAGATAAACTAGAAGCAGTCAACCAATATACAGATAATAGTGTTTGCCCTTCAGTTCTCAGGGGAGTTTCATGTGCGACTCTAGCATTGGATAACACTGACCACAAACCAACATTACGCCATTGACTGGCACTAAAAAGGTAAGTGGAATGCTCTTTATTTGCTCATTAACTTGTTGTGACATACCATCAGGCGTCTGAGACAAGTACAAGAATTCAACATGGGAAAACCTGTTATCATTAGGCATGACTGGTCTAGTAAATTTACCAGTATTAATGATGCATGTCTAGATCTGCTTGTTAGGAAACAGAGGTTGCACAAATGCTATTCTACAAACATAAACTCACCTATTACATCATGCAAAATTTGCTTCTTACCAAACAGGATGCGTTTGAAGATAGTCATTGGTTTGCACACCTGAATTCCTGGGTTCTACCTAACAGGATTGGATTTAAAAGGAAGGTGCTTGACAAATATGTTTGATGGCACTTCTACCTATTGCAGCATTTTGAAAAGAAGAAGCAAAATATGGATGCAAGACTTCATGCCATGGGTAATGCAAATCTTAAAATTTCAGTCTAATATGCACAGAAAAAGCAGTTGCCTTGCAATGATTAATTGCAAATGAAATATGAGAAAATGCAACTTTGTTTCACAAATAGCATGATGTACTCACCATTTTATTGTAGATATATATTGCTTCAAATAGGTCTTCTCTTACATTAACAGAGGACTTGTTTTTGCAATAGTCTCAACAATGATTAAGATCCTACATGTAATTACAAGACATGCCAATTTTGAAAAAGGTTCAATTAAAATTAACGTCGGTGTTTTGATACATTATTCAAGTTAGCTCTTTTAAATTATGCGTTTATGCATAATTAAGCGATATTCTAACAGTAAGCTGACTCGTCATGGGACAATAAAACAAAATGTAAAAGGAATCATGAAAATTTGGTTAAAAATCAAGCATTTTCTATAAATGTATCACCATTGGTAATAGGAGCCATAACAATTTTTAAATTGGATGTATATGGATCCATAATACTCTAAAACATACGAATCAATCTAAATATCACACATTTGCTCTGCTTATTCTTATACTTTTCTCCTTGTTAGTATTGAGTCTAAGGTTATCAGAATCATCAATGACCCTCCTCTTAGTTCTAATCTGTCTTATTTTCTCCTCTCTGAAAGACATAATCCATTTCTGTTTTCTGTTGTTACTACTTCCATCGCTGATCTGATGAGTTAGGCAGTTTCAACAATCTCCCAGTTACCAAGATCGTTCAGCACCAGCAAAGCAACCTCAAATAGCAGGTACCATATGGAGATTCGTAGCTCGCGTAGTTGGTCGGTGCAGTCACTTTTTCATTCTTTCCATCTCCAAAATCCAGAATTTCCTCCTCCTTCAGTCTTCCCTAATTCTTATTACCTATCTTCCTTCAAAAAGCCGATCTATCCTCATCTCAGGGCCTAATCCTGCAATACATTTAGGATTTCAATAATTAGACATTTTTTTCAGCATGTCATTTTCCTATTGTGTATCTTTATGTTATTTCTGCCTTATCCTTAAGCATCTATTTTTCTACGTCTCAGTGTTTTATTGATGCCCTGGCATGATAAGGTACTCTTCCTGTCTGTCCGCAGTCACACTCAAAAAAAAATAATAATAATAATAATACGTCATGTTTCGCAACCAAAAGGCTACGGAGTATTCAGAGTCTGCCCATTCTGAAAATGGCCATCATCTTGAAATATTTGACAAACTTGTTTTTCCTCAGATTGATAAGCCTCCCGAAACATACATACCAAACTTGGCTATTGCATAAAGAAATCAGCTTTTGAAGTATTCACCAACTATTTCTTGAATGAAAAGGGATTTTCTTGCACCTGCTCAATGCCAAAACTGGGATGGATGGTCGTCTGAGGGTTGCTGTGGGTTCACAACAGATGAACTCTCTATTTACACTACGAAAAACGATAGCGTTGTGAGGGACGTTGGGAGGCTAGCGACCTCTTATCCGTAAGGAGTAAAATGTGAGGAATGGGGTGAGTGGATAATGTGGTGAATGTGTATGATTCGGCATCCTCCCTTACACCGGGGACTAAGGCCGTTTTATGCATGTAAGAACTTAGGATTAAGTTTCTGAGCATCATTAAGCATTATTTGGTAATTCTATAACATTGCTATCTAATGAAAATTGTAAAGTACTTTAATTCGGTTGTCCGATTTAGTCTATACCATCAGTATGCTTTCGTTTTATAATTGAAAAAGTACTTTTGCTTAATGATTTTATTTCTTTTATTTTTCTTCTGGAAACAGTAAAACTGTGATATATATATATGTATTCAGAATTTCTGTGGCCATTGACACAATTAAGTAGTGTTATACTGATAAGTATTGGGAATTTAGTCTGTACGACATTGAAAATACATCCATTAATACTGATAGTATTTGGTAGGATTTAAGGATATCAACAGTAATGAGTGCATGACTGAGGCATAGGGAAATATCATGGATGGTTATAGTATTTTATTACATAAAGATTCCCTTCTCAATATTGAGGGCATTAGCCACATAAAAAAGTATTGCAATTTAATGAGGCGAATAGTAATCATCACTAATATAGAAGATATTAAAGTAAAAACATAAGCTTGTCTTCATAACTCACTGGAATTGCGTCCGGCTTATATTATTGAGGGATGAGT
>JAXCGZ010006853.1:0-2500 GCA_037179515.1 Halocaridina rubra | reverse complement strand
AAGGCTGCTGAAAAAGGTGATGAATGCGAGAGTTGATGGGAGAAATGTTAGAGGGAGGCCTAGGTTTGGATGGATGGATGGAGTAAGGAGAGCCCTGAATGATAGGAAGATGGATGTGAGGGAAGCAAGCGAGCGTGCTAGGAATAGGAATGAGTGGCGAGCGATTGTGACGCGGCTCTGATGGGCATCTGCTGTTACCACGGGGCTGCATCTTACAGAGATAGCCCTGTGGTAGGGGCAGTAGGAGGAGCTGGCAGTTGTGAAGCGACACAGGTTGTGGAAGAGCCGGGAGGATGGGCTGTGGCACTCCAGCAGTGCCATCTGAACGGTCGCTAGCTTCCTCGTCATTGCCCATAGAGCAAAGTAATCCCCCTATTTGTTTTCCTTTCTTGATGTCGGCTACCCCCCAATTAAAGGGGGAAACAGCCAAGGTATATGTATGTATAGTAATAATAATAATAATAATAATAATAATAATAATAATAATAATAATATTAATAATAATAATAATAATAATAATAATAATAATAATAATGATAATAATAATGATAAAAATAAAAACTAGTAATAATAATAATGATAATAAATGAACAACAATAAGATATTGTTATGCAAGATGTCAATATCTTGCCTTTCAAATAATCATAATTCTTTCATGAATCACGAGTTGGTAAGTAATAAGAAATACATATGTTACTTAAAAAGGCCACCATCTTGAATGAAATGCCTACTTGAAAACATTTACGCCGTAGGTTCAGTGTCCTGGAGATTGCTACTGGGTAAACATCTAGTTTGATTTGTGGAAACTTCCCACAAAGGCAATATCCTCCAGCTTTCCATTTTGATAAAACATGATTCCCTAGATACCCTGCTACTTGTTCTCGTCAGAGAGAGAGAGAGAGAGAGAGAGAGAGAGAGAGAGAGAGAGAGAGAGAGAGAGAGAGAGAGAGAGAGAGAGAGAGAGAGATATTTAGTTGTATCTCTCCACAGACTCTTTCATGATACTAATATGTAAAAGAATCTTTGGAAATATTCCTCCTCGTTATGTCTAAGGAAAAATTGTGAATTTTGAAATATATTTCTAAATGATGTAGATTTCCTATATATACCTTGCCAAAGAGTATTATCTTGTTCATTATATGCAGCTATTTTTAGTTTTTAGTCGCATATTATTGTCAGTGCACTATTTAGCTTCTGTATATACTCTATTGGTTCTTTAAATATTTTGCTGTATTTTATTGCTATGCTACATATATGTGCTTAAGCATTTGATAATGCAAGGCAACATCCACTACAACAGTTTGCAAGGTTTCTACAACAAAATGGAAGCACATTTTTTATTCCTTTGACATTAGCTGTTCTCCATCCCTTTTAAATCATACTTTGAGATTATTTATTAGATTTACAATATTTCGTTTTTAGAAGTAGATCAAATAAACATACACTCTTTAATAAATATAATTAATATAACCATTAATTATAATGCCTGAAAAAGTTGCTTTTTAAATCGTTTCCTATCCTCCTAGAGGCCTTGAAAGCGTCTTGATTAACACTTTGTGGTAATACTGCCTCGTTTTATAGCCGTTTGATAATGGTAGGGTTTTAAAACTTTCAGAAACTTCATGCTTATTAGAAGCCCAAAACACAATGGTTTCTTATTTCAATAAAGTTTTTAATTTATATGTTCTTCAACATTTTCTCAATTTCTATTACATTTTGTCATGTTTTGGTGATGATTATTTTGGCTTTGGATTTCATGAATGCTACGTAGCTAAAGTGAGGATCTCGTACTTCATATATCTTTCCATTGATTCAGACCTATTCTTTTTCTTTCTCTTCACTTAAATACTTTTTTCTCAATTTTCGCAACTTTGTAGTAACTTTCATTACCTTTTTGGAGATTTCTTTATGTATTTTCATGATATTAGGCTTCATAAAAAATAAAAACAAACTTTCTTGAGGAATTTTTGTGCATTCATTTGAAGTTTTTTTTTTTGAGTGCTACTTTGAATAGATTTTGTCTTCAGATTTCTTTATGGAATGTGTATCTAATTCTAAAACTAGGCTTAGTCTGCCTTGTTATGAATCAGTTCTTCACAACCTTCATCTGTAACTCGTAATTAGTCTCGTAGCACTCTTTCTCCTACTCTCAACTCGATTTGCAGAGGATATTTGAGTGGGGAGCCTAAATTTTAGTTAAATTTAATATCTTCAAGATACAGCTTCAGACTATCTCTTTATCTCCCTCTCCTCCTGAATGCCCTATTAACTTCGAAACTAACGAACTTTACCTTCTTAATTCTATTAACATAGGAATCCAAATAGCCTCTAACTTGTCTTGGAGGACTCTCATAATCCATATTTCTAAATCTGCTTCCAAAAAACTGGGATTCCTTTTCATTTCCGTGATTACTTTTCTTCTTTACAGTTTCTTAAAGTCTATGAAGATATTATCCTTCCCTGCTTAGAATAATGCTCCAATATCTGGGGTGCTTTTTCA
>JAXCGZ010006852.1:0-24132 GCA_037179515.1 Halocaridina rubra | reverse complement strand
CAAATACATGAACTTTTCAACTCTTTTCAACACCTTCCCCTGCAAATTGACCTCCCCATTCTCATCATCTTTCAGCCTCAAGTACTCTGTCTTCTTCCTGCTGATTTTCAGTCCTTTATCCTCCATCACTCTTCTCCACTCCTCAACCTTCTACTCCACTACCTCTCGTCTGTTGCTACACAGTACAATGTCATCTACAAAGAGCATACACCATGGAGACTGATCTCTAATACCCTGGATTACTACATCCAAGACCAGATCAAATAGATATGGACTCAAAGTAGACCCTTGATGCAGACCAACATTTACTTGAGAGACTTTTTGTTAGGCCCACACTGCTTTTAACATGTGCCTTTGCCATCTCATACATATCTTGGATGATTCTTACATATTTCTCTGGGTCTTCCTTTTCTCTAATACACCTCCACACCTCTTGACGTGGTACTTGATCATGTGCCTTTTCCAGGTTAATAAAGACCATATGCATTCCTTTCTGTTTCTCCCTATGCTTTTCCATCATTTGTCTCAAGGCAAATATGGCATCCACTGTCCCTCTTCCAGGCATGAAGCCAAACTGTTCATCCCCAATTGTCGTTACCTCTCTGAGGTTCCTCACTATGATCTTCTCCCATATCTTCATAGTATGACTTAACAACTTTATACCTCTATAGTTTCCACACTCCTGAATGTATCCCTTCCCTTTATAGATTGGGATGATTAGGCTTCCTCTCCACTCCTCTGGCATCTTTTCCTGACTAAATATCTTTTGCATTAAGTCCCACAAGATATCTATGCCTTCCTCTCCAAGACTCTTCCATACCTCCACTGGCATCTTATCAGGTCCTGCTGCCTTTCCATTTTTCATTTTCCTTACTGCCCGCTCTACCTCTCTTCTAGCCACTATAGTTGTAACTGCTTCATTTGGAAGTCCATCTTCAAATACTGCTCTTGGATTCTCTTCATTTAGTAATCCTTCAAAATAAGTTTCCCATCTGCTTTTTATTTCATCCTCATCTGCTAGAACTGCTCCATAGTTATCTTTTATTTGCCTTTCTTGGGTCAAGTCCTTGGATGCAGCATCTCAGGCCTTGGCAATTCGCCATATTTTCTTCTCTCCTTCTGGTGTTTCCAGCTCTTCAGAGATTTCATTCAATTTCTCTGCCTTTGCTTTTGCTACTGCTCTCCTTGCCTCCTTCTTTGCCTGCTTGTACTCTTCTTTATCCTGCTCCAGGCCTGCTAAATCTGCCTTTTTCTTAGCTTCTATCTTGTTCTTCACCCATTCTTGCACGTCCTCATTCCACCACCATGACTCTTTATCATTTGGGGGTTTCCTTCCTGATGACTTTCCAAGTACCTCCTCACCAACCCTCAAAATCACCTTTATATTCTCTGTCCACAATTCTTGTACATCGTCATCCAACCTCATCACTTGCAACACTCTTCCCTTAAACATAGCTCTCAGCTCTGCATCTTACAATCTCCACCACTTCTTCTTAGGGTCCATCCTCGGCTTCTTACTTTTCCTACATTTCCTAAGCCTGCAATCAATTAATACTATCCTATGTTGCACTGCTACACTCTCCCCATTTATTACTTTACAGTTGCTAATCTCCTTCAGATAGTCTCTCCTACACAACAATAAATCTATCTGGCTCTCCCTTCCACCACTTCTGTATGTAATCAATATGTTTTCCTTTTTCTCAAAGAATGTGTTGACCAATGCCAGATCAAATGCCACTGCAAAATCAATCACTTTCTCTCCCCCACTCATTTCTCTCGCCCACCCCCCAGCCCCCATGAACTCTTCCTATCCCAGCTCTCCCAATTCCCAAGTGGCCATTTAGATTTCCTCCCAAAATTACCCTCTCCCTTATAGGAATTGTTCTAAGCTCCTGGTCCTTCTCCTCCCAAAATGCATCCTTCACCTCCTCTGTACAACCAGTTTGTGGGGCATAGGCACATACCACATTGACTACCGTTTCTCCCAGTCCCAGCTTTAAACTCATAATTCTGTCATTCTTTCTATTCACACCAAGTAAGCTTTCCTTCAGGTCTTTGGATAGTATTATCCCTACACCATTCCTCCCTTCCTCATTTGCTCCATTATAGAATAATTTGCAAACCTCACCCAGTTCCCTCGCCTTATTTCCTTTCCACCTGGTCTCCTGCACACACAGCACTCCAGTTCTCCTCCTCTCCATCAGGTCCACCAATTCTCGCCCCTTCCCAGTCATCGTCCCCACATTAAGAGTGCTCACCCGCAGCACCACCTTTGACACTCTCCCTCGAGCTTGCCTCTTTAACCCCGCCAGCCCATGACTGGGTAGCCCTTGCTGTCATTCTAGAGGGGTCAGGTGAAGCCCCAACGCGTCGCCTAAGGGGAACACCCTAGTATGGTGATTATTCTCGTTATCTGTACTGGCCATATTTTGGTTTAGGCAATATTTTTATGTCTGGATGCCCTTCCTGCCACCAACCCTCTCCATCTACCCGGGCTTGGGACCGGCACCAAGTTGAGGCTGGCTTGCCCCCCTCAGTGGCTGGGTTGATATACTGGCAAAATTGGAGAGTGAACTGATGCTCAAGAGAGAAAAACAGAGATCGATGGAGGAAGTCAACAAGTTGAAGGAAGACGTTAATTCTGATGAAACTTCAGAACACCAGCTGCAAACTGAAGGGTTTGATCCCATCACACATGTAACCATCCCTATGAATACACCGGGAACACCCATAAGTGACCAGTAAAATCCCAAGATTTGAAAGTACACCTTTGGGAAACCTGACAAAACCTTAAGAGTATCAGTGGACCCTTCTAATGTTGAAATAGAAAATTCAGAAAAAGAAAGCTGCATCTATTTTAGTAGATGCCTTAAGCCAGGTGCTGGATCTGTCACAAACACAGCAACAGTCTATAGTAGAATCTCTGCAAGTACATAGAGGAGAAATTCATCCATTTAGTGGTGATGCTTTGGAGTATTGGCCATTCATAAGGTCATTTAAGGATACCATAGGGTGTTTGTCATTCACAGCAGCTCAAAAACTGGTATGCTTAGGAAAGTACTGTAAAGGAAAGGCAGCTATTTCACTGAAAAGTACTTATTATAAAGGTCCTGAAGAAGGCTATATAAGAGCTTTAGAAATTTTAGAAGAAAGATTTGGAAACCCTTATAATATTGCATGCGAATGGGTAAGAAAAGTTACCAATAGACCAGATGTGAAGGGATCAGCTGATCTCAGAGAGCATGCTGAGGAGCTCACTTGCTGTCTTAAGTCCCTTAAGGAAATGAACTATCAATCAAATAGCCAGTGGAGACAATATGCTTAAGATAGTGGAAAAGTTACCTTATTATCTGCAGACATGATTGGAAAAAGTTAATCATGAGATTCGCTCTAAGCATAGAAGAGGACCAGAAATTACAGAACTTGTGAAGTTCATTTGTGATGTTGCTGACGAGGCCTCAGATCCAGTTTTTGGAAAATTGATTATTAAGGATCAAAAGAAGGAAAGAGGTAAAAATCTGAAGAACAGAGCTCCGAAGAGACGGGCTGGACGTTACTATCAATACGTCTGTAACTGAGGAGACATTTAGACCAGAGAGCGGAAAGTGGACATGAGGTACGTGTCCTTGTTGTGGACAAAAACATTATGTAATATCTTGTTCACAATTTAAAGCTATGAAAGTAAAGGATCATTGGAATCTTGTAAAATCTAAGGGTCTGTGTCTTAATTGTTTTTCTCAGGGACACATTGCTAAAGATTGTTTAAGAAATTTTGTATGTAATGTTGAAGGCTGTGGAAAGAAACACAGCAAGTATCTTCATCTCCCAAGTAAGAAAGCAGATGATGTTGCTAATATACAGGAAGCACCAACACACACTCCTACATCAGAATCACGGATACCAGTAGCAGCAACACTGAATAGTTTTATGAATCCCAGAGTGAGTATCTTTGCCTGCTGACAAGGTGGTAGGCTTGCTCTTCCTATAGTGCCAGCAAGAGTCAGATGTTTGAATACGAATATTGTTGTTGATACATATGCACTATTGGACCCAGGAACAAGTACTACATATTGCAAAGAAGAATTACGTGAAAAGTTAGGAACCAGAGGTGTGACTCGTCAGTTGGAACTCACAACTATTTCACAGACAAGAATGCTAATGAATTCAACTGTTATTACTCTTCTTGTATCTGATTTTGATGAAACACATGAGCCTTTATGTATACAAGAAGTAGCTGTTAGGCCATCATTGAATTTAGACTTGTCAGGCTTGTCAAGTTAACTTGATATTGAAAGGTGGTCACACCTGAGGAAGCTTAGGTTACCTGAGTTGGAGGTAGATCAGGTTCACCTGCTAGTAGGGCAGAATTGTGATGATCTCTTGCTACCTGATGAAGTAAAAAAGGGACAACCAGGTGAGCCATTTGCTATTCATACACCATTAGGCTGGGCCATTAACGGTCCTATTGACCCTTTTAAGCCCACAGTGAGATCTTCTCATTTTGTACACACTATTTCAGTGATGGAGAAGGACTTGTTTAAGTTATGGGACCTGGAAGGAGTCAACTGTGAAGCACCAGGTAAGTCTCGAAGTAAGTTAAAAGTTTTAGAAATCTGGGATAAGAAATAGTCTTTAATAAATGGTCAATATGCATTGAATATTCCTTTTAAGGCAGAAAGACCTTGCCTACCTGACAACCATGCTATGGCTGAACGATGCTTACAGATGTTGGGAAAGCAATTGGATAAAGATAGGAATCTGAAAGAAAGGTAAACAAAGGAAATTCAAGAATTTTTAGAAAAAGATCATTCTAAATTGGTGCCACTGGAAGACACGAGCAGTACACAATCCTAAGAAACCTAATAAAACTGACTGATTGATGATGATATTCTTCCTTGAGACTAGAACGGTATTTGATTGTGCTGCAAAGTTTGGAAAGTCATCACTAAATGACCATATATGGCAAGGACCCTGACCTGGCAAATAAGTTGATAGGAGTCTTATTGAGATTTAGACAGGGAACCATTGCTTTCATAGCTGACATTGAGGCAATGTTTTTGCAAGTGAAAGTTCCTCTAAAGGATCGAGATATGCTGCGTGTCCTGTCGTTTCAGGAGATGATACAGAAGGTAAGGCTATGACATACCCCATGACTGCACACCTTTTTGGAGGAGTTTGGAGTCCTAGCTGTGCAAACTATGCACTTCGGCAAGTAACCAGAGAATTTAAGGAAGAATTTCCTCAAGCAGTGTTGGACACTATTCTTCATAATTTTTATGTGGATGACTGCTTGAAATTTGTGAAGACATTGGAGACTGCAGTCCTTCTCACAAGTCAAAAGATGTATCTCTTGGCCAAGAGAGGATTTTGTATTACAAAGTTTGTTTCTAACTCACCAGAGTTAATGACCAGTATACCTAGAGACAGATGGGGAAAATCATTCTCTACCCTGGATGTCAGCATGGAAAAGCTGCCCATAGAGCATGCACTTGGTATGTTGTGGACATTGAGTCTGACTGTTTCAGGTTTGACGTGCATGTACGAGATAAACCAAGAACAAAAAGAGGAGTACTTAGCACACTCAGCACAGTGTATGATCCCTTAGGATATGTAAGTCCATTTGTGCTACAGGCAAGAAGGTTATTCCAGTAATTGTGCAGGTTGGAATAAGGATGGGATGAGTCCTTGCCAAGGGACTTAGAGGAACAATGGGGCCAGTGGCTGAATGATTTGCCTATTATTGGGAAGTTCAGGATTCCTCGATGTGTTGTACCAAAGGACAAACTTGTAAGGACAGCCCAGTTACATAATTTTTGTGATGCTTCAGAGTATGGTTATGGGGCTGTTTCATATTTATTGACTGTTTTTGAGGATCAGACTATCTCTGTTTTTCTCATGATGGCTAAGTCTATACTTGCACCTTTAATGGGTTCCACCATTCCATGTTTAGAGTTGGCTAGAGCACTAGAAGCAGTTAGATTAGACAAACTTCTACAAGAATAGTTGGAAATAATAGAAGAATCTATTTCTTGGACAGATATCACTATTGTGTTATGGTATTTACAGAGTACAGCAAAGAGGTTTCAAACTTACGTTGCCAATAGAGTGGCAAAGACTTTGGATCATACCACACCAACACAGTGGAGATATGTATCCAATACTGAGAATCCTGGAGACGATGCATCCAGAGGGATGACAGCATGTGAACTTGTTAGTGATGAATTTTAGATAAAGGGACCTAGTTTTCTATATCAAAGTAGAAGTAATTGGCCCAGGCAGCCTTCATTTAACTGTGAAGAATTAGAAAGGATGGCTGAAGTAAAGCCATCCCCAGTAGTGTATGCCATTAATACTCAAGATGATCATACAAGTAGATTCCTGAGTCATTACTCCTCATGGCATAGACTGAAGAAAGCGGTTGCTTGGTTTCAAAAACTACGTCAAATACTTAGAAAGAAACTATATCAAAGGAGACCACTAGTATCAGATGAGATGAGAATTGCTGAAGAAGCTATCATCAGATATACCCAGAATACACTTCATGCCGAGCTCCAATAAAATTAGTACCATTATCAGACCAAATTGCCTTTGGTTCTCCTCTTCTTGCCATGAATCTCTCCAGTGCACTGATGAAGCTATCTGTGTCAAGAGAATGCGCCACTTCAGTATGTATAGCTCTGATAGCAAGGCAAGTAAAGATGCAACCATACCTCTGAGTGTGCTCTTTTCACAGTAATTGGACCAAAGTAATCCATTCCCACTCTGATAAAAGGGGGTTCATATGGGGTAACCTTAGCTTCTGGCAAATTGGCCATCTGCTGAATTTCCGTTTTACCTCTAAGCTTCATACAGATAATACACTGGTGCACTATCTTCTTTACTAGTTGCCTTCCTTTAATTATCCAATATTGCCTCTTGGTGTCTGCCAGTACACACCCTACTCCAGCTTGTCCTGCCCTCATGTGGTAATCCTCTATGATGAGATTTGAGTTTGGGGGATCACTTGGCAATATAAATCGATGCTTAGTGCAATCGTCTTGTCTTAATTTTGTTAGTCTTCCTCCCACCAACAAAAGACCTGAGGTTGACTTCTTGAGATTCAATTTACTAATCTTCTTTTCATCTAAAATTACGTCGTGCCTTAGAGGATTGGAATCAGAATCAGATCCATGAGCATCTGTTGAAAAGAGAAGTCACTTGGAAGTTTAATCCTCCCGGAGCCTCTCACATGGGTGGCTTCTGGGAGAGGCAAATTAGAACCATAAGATATGTGTTGGCATGGGTGATGAAACAACAAGTCATGGATGACAAAACTGTCGTAACTTTGCTGACCATTGTTGAGGGTATTATAAATGGTAGGCCTATCACCAAGTTATCTGATGATCCTAGAGATGAAAGACCTTTGACACCCAATCACCTGCTGATGCTGAGAGGAGGTCCTGTGTTACCCCCTGGGAAGTTTACCAAAAGGATGCATATCGGTGCCGATGGAAACAGGTGCAATATTTAACAGATGTTTTCTGGCATAGGTGGTTACAGGAGTACCTACTCACCTTACAAGAGCGCAAAAAACGGATGAAAACACGTCCTACTCTTAAGATAGGAGACTTAGTGTTTTTTGAAGCAAGACAATGTTCCTAGAAATCAATGGCCACTAGCACTAGTGACTGGGACAAATAAAAGTGATGATGGGTTGGTACGTTATGTAAATGTGAGAACAGCAACAGGTACATATGAGAGGCCCAAATTTTGTGTGCTAGAAAGTGATGCCATGGATGAAAATTAGAAATAGAGGTGTATTATATAATTATATATATTTTTTTGTAATTAATTTGTTTAATTATTTTGTAATCTATATTACTCAAGTTACATTGTAATGCTGGCGTCACACATAGCCAAAACTCCCGACCCGACTCTTAAGACCGCGTTCCAACGGAATCTTCTCTCAATCCTTGGAGATCTGGCAGATTTTTTAGCCGACAGGTGCATTCCTGTGCCTGTCGGAAGTGCATCATACGTCCTCGTAAGCATTTCTATGGATTGTAATTGCAATCGAACGGAGTAGTTTGGACGCGTAATTTAGCGTACGACTGATCATACGCAAACGTAAGTCTCATCATAGAAAACGGGAAATTTAAATTTTTGACTATTACGACTGGGCCAACCATGCTCCCGACGCTCCCTACCCATCGTAGGGGAACGTACACGTTCGTAGGGGGTTGTTCATTTTCATTATTTTATACTGAGAAGATATTAAGTTTAATATTTTACATTTAATAATGTAGTTATATTTGCCCTTACTTTTCCATTTATATAATTATGTTAGAATTGATCCTAGTGAACAATAAATATATGGAATATATATATATATATATATATATATATATATATATATATATATATATATATATATATATATATATATATATATATATATATATATATATATATATATATATATATATATATGTATATGTATATGTATATGTATATGTATATGTATATGTATATATATATATATATATATATATATATATATATATATATATATATATATATATATATATATATATATATATATATATATATATATATATATATATATATATATATATATATATATATATATATATATATATATATATATATATATATATATATATATATATATATATATATATATATATATATGGGATATTTGTGAAAGTATAACCCTGATTTATATATTTGGCACTTCAGCTACTTATATATATAAGTAAATATATGTTGGCCATGTAAGTTAATATATTTCATATATTTTGTTTGACACATTTATGGATTTGATTAATTCATATTTTGATATGAGGGAAAAAATAAATGCACATCATATCAAGAACACAGTGAAAGATATGAGGAATTATATGAGACATTTACCTATAAAGAGCTTGATATATATTAAGAATGATTGTTATATTTTGTACATAGAAAGCAGACAGGAAATGTTTTTTTTTTCTTAATGCTCACTCAAAGAAACGTGTCTGTACATTAACATCTAACAACAATAACAACAACAGCAACAACAACAACAACAACAACAACAATAATAATAATAATACTATAATAATAATAATAATAATACTATAATAATAATAATAATAATAATAATAATAATAATAAGAAGAAGAAGAAGAAGAAGAAGAATATCATGCTAAAACAATAAGAAATGCGGCAAGCGGACCAGGAAAACTGAACGCCCAGGACTGGGTTGTCAGAAATGAGACCACGCATGCGCGCTGTCTTTTCGTACTGCGCTGCCAGACGTATAAGCAAATTTTTAAATTTTTAACAGTTCCAGACCCGGAGGACTGCGTACGCCGAGTAGGATCGATCCTCTGGATCGTACACGGGCGTACACCTTCTCCTACGCCCGCGTACTATCAAGAAGATCGATCTTACCCGTCGTATGCAGTCTTCTATGACTGATTTGGTCTTCTGAATCACGGAGATTATTGGGTGCAGCAGCCAATTATCGTAGGCCCTCCACGACGGTTCAGGACCCCCTCGATTTTTTTAAACTACGTAGGACCGTTAGGATTCCATCGTACGCGGACGAAAAATTACACCCGATTATCGTAATGACGTCATTGCTGCCGGAAGGATTCCGTCTTTAGACGGTTTTAAGAGTCGGGTCGGGAATTTTGGCTATGTGTGACGCCAGCATAACCTATACTTTGGATATGTATGGTTTTGTGATTTGATGCTGAAATTTGCAACCCACTTGTTACATAGTGTATAATGCTCTATCCAAGTAAGTGCATTGGGGCCTGGATGTAACACCTGGTAATATTCAAGAAATTTTAATTTGGCGGTCCTCCATATTGTGCAGGTTGCCAACTGGTGACAGCAAAAGAATTAAAAAGAAACGGCTGGAATTGTAAACAGTTGTCTCGTGTATTGTTTTCTAGTGTTACATTTGAATTGTTTTTTTATATGTTTTGTACCCATGAGAGCCAGAAAATGTAAGTAATATATTATCATTATACAGTGGTAAATATGTATAGTTAAATTTATAAGATAATGATAGTTTTAACAAACAAACAAACAAACATTTATTTCCATTTTGTACAAGTGTAAACAGGAGGTTTATGATGACGCCGTTACCGGTAGGCTATGTTTGAAAATGTACATGAAGTAGACTTGCTGAAAATAAGATTATCGAATATTATGGAGTGATAACCTTGTTATTTGACTCTAGATTTGTGTAGCCTATTATATTGTATAAATATTTCTCACAGTTTCACACCATGTCTCAGGCTATAAATAGCCTTGGCTACGTCAGGTTTTGATAATTCCATATTTTGATGCCATTATTTCCTAGTCATTAGGCTATACTTTGAGATATTGAAGATTTTTTATTTCTATAACTTTAGGCCTAGCTAGGCTAGGTTAGTCTTGATGGATATATCTTTGATGATAAATATATTTTGTTTACTTAAAATAAAAACTCCATTTCTGATTTGTTTTTTTTATATTTATTTTGGGTTACATTTTAAAAATATTTTTCATTGATTAGAGTATGTTTATTAAAATAGTTTAATTTATATTTGTCATAAATTTAATGCTACTGATGATTAGTTAATATACCTCAGAAGTTTAATTAATATACCTAATTATAATTTATGTTCTTTTCTATAACTTACCTTATTCTTGCACTACTTGATTATTTGTTTGTTTATTTAATCTTATATTTATGTCTCATAAGTTATATGTATACAAAGATTTATAGACTTTTATAAGTCTTTCTCTTTATTTGATTTTGAATATGCCATTTGTTCCAAATATTGTATTGCTATGATGATTATTTTCTTTTGTATATGAAATGTTAGTTCATAATTTCTATGATTACTTATATATTTGTTTTCTTTGTTTTTATCTACAGTTTGGACCGTTCGTTCATTCGTTCATTTGTCTATTGTTTTTTTGCTAAATAAACCATTAAGAAACGAGTCCCAAAAATCTGGTTTCTATGAGCCTAGAAGGTAAAAAAGAAACTAACACAAGAAGTCTGTAAGCTATACCTGTTGATTAATATACCTACTTACACAGGAGGTGCAAAACTTATTATATAAAGGAGAACAACATGATCACGTTTCATGAAAACTAGCACATGTGTATATGCAGTTATATATTTCCATTCCAAAGTAAAGTAAGAGGGACTGATCACTTGAGATAAATACCTAAGCCTTCTCCTCTCCCTCTCCTCAATCTTTGATTTCATTAGACCCCGGTAGCGCTAACAAGTATGACTTAGATAATTAGGTGCTACTACACTATGATATGCGATCCATATACGAGTGCGCTCTTCAAGGAAACAAGCTAAGTAACCAAACAACATAACATAGAGTTGGGTTAGATTAGATTACATTAGGGTCAGTGACATACTTTCATAGATAACTGATGATAGACCGCATGTTATAATAGCACCGACAATTGTTAAATGATGATGTTAACCTCTGTTGACGCGTATGGTCAAATAATGTCTAGGTTATTACTATTTTCTTTTTTAATATTGCACAAGGTTAGACCATAGAGTACTAAAGGAACACTGTGAAGTCTGAGGAGTTCCTTGGGTGGATTTAGATCCTTGTCACAATTTTACTTTGTTAGAACTATTTGTCATTATTTTTGTTTATGATTGTGACACCAGGACGGGCCAAAAAAAAATAATAATAAAATGGAACAGCCCTCAACGGGCCTGGGCACGGAGAGTACATAAAGAGAAATAAAGATGGAGAGTGTAATGACTTGTTAGTTGTTAAAGGAGAATAAAAGGTGTGAAATGAATATCCAAGAATATTCAGTGTTGATGTAGGCGTGTCCTGGACAGTCCTATTTAAGTTTACAAATCCTTCAGCTGTAGTATCGCAACGGACGACTGGTGCCATGGGCCAACTTACTACATTTATGTAATTTGAATACTCTGTATATATATATATATATATATATATATATATGTATATATATATATATATATATATATATATATATATATATATATATATATATATATATATATATATATATATATATATATATATATATATATATATATATATATATATATATATATATATATATATATATATATATATATATATATATAGCTCTGATAGCAAGGCAAGTAAAAATGCAACCATACCTCTGAGTGTGCTCTTTTCACAGTGATTGGACCAAATCACTGTGGAGATTTGTATAGCTCGCGGATGGGACGGTACAGTGATTATTCTTTCCTTCCACTTCCAGGCTCTGGAACTTTCTTCTCGCGATTGCCTTCCTTAACTCTTATGAGCTTTCTTCTTCTTCTTAAAAAAAAAAAAAAAAAAAAAAGTCATGTCAGGGCCAAATCCTGCCATATTTGTAGGCCTTTATTTATTTGACTATTCTTTCAGACTTTTTTTTTTATAAATGTTTATCACTCATTTCTACCTTGCCCTTATGCTGCTTCTTTTTTTTTCAATGTCCTTTGTTGCCCGGGCCCAGTATCTCTTAAATTTTTCCTTGTGTTTTTGAGTGACTAAGTGCTTAGTGGAAAACTTTAACATAATTTCCCTAAATAAGAAATCCTGCCGAGTATTGTAAGTAAAAAACTTATATTTGTTGTATGACGAGACTGTCCAAAATATTAAAGGAAAATATTGAGAACATTTTCGTGACGGGAAAGAGAAGAAGCTGTCCTGTTCTGCCTTGAAGGAAATTTAGAAGAGTTGCCACTTCAACATTACCTAATTTTTTGTGTAAATTGGGGAGAGCTCTTAAGCCGTTTACCTGATCCTGTGGTTCCATATATTGTTAAAATCAGTATTCTTCCCATTTATATTAACTTGTCAGTTAGTTTGATACACAAAATAATTGAATAATAAAATAAATACCAAAAATGCACCTGTCAACAGTACTGAGTTAAGTTGCCAAGTAGCACAGTTGTCTTATTTTCTTCAATTTTTTTTCTTTTCTTTTAGCTTTCTCTTTTGCTATTTTTTATTTTGTATATATACTGAGTTAAATGTAAAGTCTGATCCTGTGATAAAATATCTTGGTTAGCAAGTGAGTTTATCAGTTAAAGAGGAATATATAGCAGAAACAGGTGGGTGTCTCCTCAGATACATATTCGAATTTTCATGCAAGTTGACTTTTGCTTTTGTTTTTGTTAGCATTTTTTTTTCTTTTTATCCTCAAATTACCATAGTCATATTTTTAAGTTAAGATGTGTGTTACCAGAAAAGAGATAAATTGAGTCACTAAATAGCACTTATATGAAGATATAAAATTTCTGTGTGAAGCTTAAATAAAAGTTTTTCTCTCTTATTTTCTCTTTCTCTTCTTCTTTCTATATTCTGTTAGAGGGAAAACATAAAAATGAGGCCATCTCTGTCCCAAACCTCTCCCACCAATGGGTCAAGGGGAGGGGTAGCTATTAGGAGACTAAAACAGAAAATCAAGGATTTAGAGGCAATGGTTATAAGCCTTGATGATAAAATTCGGAATATGGATAGAGAAATGAAAGAGAATGAAACACTCAGATAGGAAATAAGACTTTTGGAGGAAGCAAATAAAGCACAAGGGCAGGAGAGAAGGGAACTAGAAAAATGAATAAAGAAGCTGGAAGGGGAAAAGAGTGAACTAGAAACTAGAATTTCTAAACAAGAAGATAAAAACAAACAGCTGAATGACAACCTAAATGAATTAGATGTTAGTTCACTGTTCTCTTCTGAAAGAGACGAGATTGCAGCTTGGAATGTCCAAATTAAAGAAAACATTGAACAATTTAGAAAGGAGTTCCAGGAGCTGAATATGGAACATGATACCATGCAAACTTCCTTTGCTGATGCACTAAAGGGGAATGTGGCATTAAAAGAGGCTGTAAAGGTGGTGGCACTAGAAAACATACAAACAGTTGACTATAAAGAGACAGTAATCGAAAAAGTGAAAGACGTTGTGATGGAAAAGGCAAATCCACTGATTAAACAGACACTTGATAAAGAGAAGACAGTGGTAATCTCAGGCATAAGCAAATCCCAGGAGCCAACATGGCAGGGGAGACTTGAAGAAAATAAAACTAGGGTTGTAGACATGATAAGAAAGCTTGGAGTAGTTTGTGGTCCTGGGGATATTGTAAACATTCACCAACTAGGCAAATATTCGAGGGAAGGAAAGCCGAGACCAACAAAAGTAACCTTTGAGAGAGGGGAAACATGTAGGGAAATACTGATGAGAAGAAAAAAAGTCTAAAAGACCTTCAAGAATTCAAAGAAGTGTTCATTAGATGATACAGAATACAGGAAGAGATGGGAAAGATCAAAAACTTGTTGGAAGAGGCAAGAAGGTTAAATGAGGAAAGAAATGAAGAAGAGAAGAAAAATTTTCATTTCAGAGTTCTTCCAGACAAAGGGGAGATAAAGAAGATAATGACAGAAGATCAGGGGATGGGGCCTCATTAAGATTGTTATACACAAATGCTGATGGATTAGCTGGTAAGGCAGTAGAATTAAAAGATAGGACTCACAACAGTAAGGCAGATAGAGTAGCAATTACAAGGACTAAGTTGAGTGAGGACATAAACAGTGTCAGTTTTTCCTAAGAGCTTCAGAATATTAAGGGTTGAATGATCTGAGAAGACTGGTGGAGGGATAGCACTGCTCATAAGTGAAAGGATTCAAGTTGAAGAAATAAACTTGGCTATAGAAAGTGAGTTCAAGGAATTTCTTGTTGTTCGCATAAATATTGGGTCAGAGAGCATTATAATAACTGTTGTATATAACCACCAAGTAACCAGAATAGGCTAGAAGTTTATGAGGAAAGTCATATAGTACGATTGAAGTCATAAACTCAGTTGTTAACATGGCATGGGTGAGAAAATGTAGGATTTTGATTATGGGAGATTTTAATCATAAAGAGATAGATTGGATAAATCTTGACCCACACAGTGGTGAGGACTCATTCGGGGCAAGATTCCTAGATTGCGTACAAGGGAATTTCCTACATCAACATGTAATGGAACCAACGAGGGCCAGGGGTGGGGATGAGCAATCACTACACCAATTGGAAAGAGTGACCACTGTGTGTTGTTGATGGAGTATATCACTGAAGATATTCTGCCTGAGAGTAGAGCCACTGAGGACATGAGGAGGAACTATCCGAAAGGAGATTACATCAAAATGAATGAGCTTTTTGCAGTTATTGACTGGAGAATCTTATTTTACAACAAATCTGTACGAGAAATGTAGGACATTTTTTGTGAGAAATATGGGAAGATAGTAGATTGCTGCATACCTTTCACCAAAGTAGGTGTAATTCATGCCAGAGAGAAATGGTTCGATAATGAGTGTAAAAGAGCTAAGGAGTGGAGAGACAAATGCTGGAAAAGGTATAGGAGGAGAAAAAATATAAATGCCTGGCAAACCTACAAAAGAGCAAGAAATGACTACCTAAGTAAAAGAAGAGAGGCAGAGAGAGACCATGAGAGGGACATCACCAGGAAGGCTAAAGAAAATCCCAAGCCTTTCCACAGTTTTATCAGAGGAAAACTGAAGGTAAAAGAACAGGTTTTAAGGCTTAAGAGAGAGGATGGAAGCATGACTGAGATGGATGAAGAGATCTGCAAAGAATTGATCAAGGAGTTTCAGTCAGTATTTACAGTAGAAAATACCCCACCCCCTCAGATTGCATAGATGGAAGCTCAAGGGCCGGTATTAAAGAACATCAACCTTACAGCCACAGAGGTATGCAAAGCGCTGAAGTGGTTAGATGTTCATGAAGCTACAGGTCCTGATGACATATCCCCTCATGTACTTAAAAATGCGCAAACTCAATATAAGTGGCACTAAGTATCATATTTAAAAAGTCACTGGAGTCAGGGAAGATTCCAAGATGCTGGAAACAAGCAAATATGATACTTATCTTCAAAAAGGGAAGGAGGGATATGGCTCTGAACTATAGACCAGTTTCCTTGACCAGCATAGTTTGCAAAGTTATGGAGAAACTACTAAGGAAACATATCTCTCTTCACTTGGAATCCTTCAACTTTTTGTCGGTGAGGCAACATGGCTTCAGAGAAGGTAGATCAGCAGTAACAAACTTAAGCCGAATCTTACAGGAAAGAGAGGGCTGGGCAGATTGCAAGTTCCTAGACTTCCAGAAAGCGTCTGACACTGTTCCATATGGGAGACTTATTAGGAAGCTGCAAGCAATGGCTAGAATAGGTGGAATTGTCTTGAATGGATAAAAACTTACTTAGAAGGAAGGGACAGAGGGTTTGTAAGACACTCAGTGTCTGAATGGAGAAGAGTTAGTAGTGGAGTTCCAGAGGGTTCAGTTTTATGGCCACTTTTGTTCCTTGTATATGTAAATGACCTACCAGAGTCTGTAAATTCATTCATCAGTATGTTTGCAATGGTAGAGAACTTCAGGAAGATCTAAATAGTCTGCACGAGCAGTCAAAAAAGTGGGTAATGAAATTCAATACTTCAAAATGTAAGGCTATGAGAATGGGTACAAGTGCAAGAAGGCCCAAGCTTGACTACTCGGTGGCTGGAGTACAACTTCAAGAGACAGAAAATGAGAGAGATCTAGGAGTAAACATACTAGCAGATTTGTCTCCAGAAATACATATAAATGGCATAGCAAGGGCAGCATATGCATTCTTATCAAATGTAAGGGTAGCCTTCAGGCACATGGACAAGGAAATGTTCAGAAATATTTATGTAACCTATGTGAGGCCAAAACTCGAATATGCAGCCCCCTTTTGGAATCCGCACTTGAAAAAGCACATAGCTGAGCTTGAAGAAGTTCAAAGACATGCCACGAAACTAGTGCCAGAAATACGTAATCTCAGTTATGATGAGAGGCTGAGGGAATTAGACTTACCATCACTTGAATCTAGAAGATTGAGGGGGGATATGTTGACAGTCTTTAAATTCCTTCATGGTTATGATAGAGTGGATAGGGATCGATATTTTGATATGGCTGGCTCTAGAACTAGAGGTCATAATTTGAAGCTTCGTAAGAAAACTTCTTTGCAGGATGTAAGGAAATACTTTTTCAGTGTAAGAGTAGTTGATAATTGGAATTCGCTAAGTGAGGAGGTAGTTAATGCTATCTCAATCAATAGTTTTAAGGTCAGGTATGATAAGTATCACTAAGTAGAAAATGGAACCGATGAGGAGACAGGAAGATACGAGCATTGGGCTCTTTCCCGTAAACACAGTTAGGTAATTACAATTAGGTAATCACACCAAAGTAGGTGTAATTCATGCCAGAGAGAAATGGTTCGATAATGAGTGTAAAAGAGCTAAGGAGTGGAAAGACAAATGCTGAAAAAGGTATAGGAGGAGGAAAAACATAAATGCCTGGCAAACCTACAAAAGAGCAAGAAATGACTACCTAAGTAAAAGAAGAGAGGCAGAGAGTGACTATGATAGGGACATCACCAGGAAGGCTAAAGAAAATCTCAAGCTTTTCCGCAGCTTTATCAGAGGAAAACTGAAGGTAAAAGAATAGGCTTTAAGGCTAAAGAGAGCAGATGGAAGCATCACTGAGATGGATGAAGAGATCTGCAAAGAATTGAACGAGGAGTTTCAGTCAGTATTTACAGTAGAAAATACCCCACCCCCTCAGATTGCAGAGATAGATGCTCAAGGGCCGGTATTAGAGAACATCAGCCTTACAGCCACAGAGGTATGCAAAGTGCTGATGGAGTTGGATGTTCATAAAGCTACAGGTCCTGATGATATATCCCCTCATGTACTTAAAAAATGTGCAAACTCAATATCATTGGCACTAAGTATTATATTCAAAAAGTCACTGGAGTCAGGGGAGATTCCAAGATGCTGGAAACAAGCAAACGTGAAACCTATCTTCAAAAAGGGAAGGAGGGATACGGCTCTGAACTATAGACCAGTTTCCTTGACCAGCATAGTTTGCAAAGTTATGGAGAAACTACTAAGGAAACATATCTCTCTTCACTTGGAATCCTTCAACTTTTTGTCAGTGACGCAACATGGCTTCAGAGAAGGTAGATCAACAGTAACAAACTTATTAGAATTTTATGATGAGGTAAGCCAAATCTTACAGGAAAGAGAGGGCTGGGCAAATTGCATATTCCTAGACTTCCAGAAAGGGTTTGACACTGTTCCACATGGGAGATGTATTAGGAAGCTGCAAGCAATGGCTAGAAGAGGTGGAAATGTCTTGGAATGGATAAAAACTTACTTAGAAGGAAGGGAACAGAGGGTTAGAGTAAGACACTCAGTATCTGAATGGAGAAGAGTTAGTAGTGGAGTTCCACAGGGTTCAGTTTTATGGCCACTTTTGTTCCTTGTATATATAAATGACCTACCAAAGTCTGTAAAGTCATTCATGAATATATTTGCAGATGATGCAAAGATTGTGAAGAAAGTAGGAAACGAGAACAATGGTAGAGAACTTCAGGAAGATCTAAATAGTCTGCATGAGTGGTCAGAAAAGTAGCTAATGAATTTCAATACTTCAAAATGTAAGGTAATGAGAATGGGTACAAGTGCAAGAAGGCCCAAGCTTGACTATCGGTGGCTGGAGTACAATTTCAAGAGACAGAAAATGAGAGAGATCTAGGAGTAAACATACTGGCAGATTTGTCTCCAGAAATACATATAAATGGCATAGTAAGGGCAGCATATGCCTTCTTATCAAATGTAAGGGTAGCCTTCAGGCACATGGACAAGGAAATGTTCAGAAATATTTATGTAACCTATGTGAGGCCAAAACTCGAATATGCAGCCCCCTTTTGGAATCCGCACTTGAAAAAGCACATAGCTAAGCTTGAAAAAGTTCAAAGACATGCCACGAAACTGGTGCCAGAAATACGCAATCTCCGTTATGATGAGAGGCTGAGGGAATTAGACTTGCCATCACTCGAAGCTAGAAGAGTAAGGGGGGATATGGTGACAGTCTTTAAATTCCTTCATGGTTATGATAGAGTGGATATGGATCGATATTTCGATATGGCTGGCTCTAGAACTAGAGGTCATAGTTTGAAGCTTCGTAAGAAAACTTCTTTGCAGGATGTAAGGAAATACTTTTTCAGTGTAAGAGTAGTTGATAATTGGAATTCGCTAAGCGAGGAGGTAGTTAATGCTATCTCAATCCATAGTTTTAAGGACAGGTACGATAAGTATCACTAAGTCTAAAATGGAACCGATCAGGAGACGGGAAGATACAAGCTTTGGGCTCTTTCCCGTAAACACAATTAGGTAATCACAATTAGGTAATCACACACACACAAGGGCAGCATATGCATTCTTATCAAATGTAAGGTTAGCCTTCAGGCACATGGACAAGGATATGTTCAGAAATATTTATGTAACCTATGTGAGGCCAAAACTGGAATTTGCAGCCCCCTTTTGGAATCCGCACTTGAAAAAGCACATAGCTAAGCTTGAAAAAGTTCAAAGACATGCCACGAAACTGGTGCCAGAAATACGCAATCTCAGTTATGATGAAAGGCTGAGGGAATTAGACTTACCATCACTCGAAGCTAGAAGAGTGAGGGGGGGGATATGGTGACAGTCTTTAAATTCCTTCATGGTTATGATAGAGTGGATAGGGATCGATATTTTGATATGTCTGGCTCTAGAACTAGAGGTCATAGTTTGAAGCTTCGTAAGAAAACTTCTTCGCAGGATGTAAGGAAATACTTTTTCAGTGTAAGAGTAGTTGATAATTGGAATTGGCTAAGCGAGGAGGTAGCTAATGCTATCTCAATCCATAGTTTTAAGGACAGGTATGATAAGTATCACTAAGTATAAAATGGAACCGATGAGGAGACGGGAAGATACGACCTTTGGGCTCTTTCCCGTAAACACAATTAGGTAATCACAATTAGGTAATCACACACACAGAATTAGAGGTCACAGTTTGAAGCTTCGTAAGAAAACTTCTTCGCAGGATGTAAGGAAATACTTTTTCAGTGTAAGAGTAGATGATAATTGGAATTGGCTAAGCGAGGAGGTAGTTAATGCTATCTCAATCCATAGTTTTAAGGACAGGTATGATAAGTATCACTACGTATAAAATGGAACCGATCAGGAGACGGGAAGATACGAGCTTTGGGCTCTTTCCCGTAAACACAATTAGGTAATCACAATTAGGTAAGCACACACACACACACACACACACACACAAAACATTGAACAGTTCAGAAAAGAGTTCCAGGAGCTGAATATGGAAAATGATGCCATGAAAACTTCCTTTGCTGATGCACTAAAGGGGAATGTGGCAGTAAATGAGGCTGTAAAGGTGGTGGCACTGGAAAACATACAAACAGTTGACTATAAAGAGACAGTAGTCGAAAAAATGAAAGACGTTGTGATGGAAAGGGCAAACCCACTCATCAGACAGGCACTTGATAAGGAGATGACAGTGGTAATCTCAGGCATAAGTGAATCCCAGGAGCCAACATGGCAGGGGAGACTTGAAGAAAATAAAGCTAGGGTTGTAGACCTGATAAGAAAGCTTGGAGTAGTTTGTGGTCCTGAGGATATTGTAAACATACACCAACTAGGTAAATATTCGAGGGAAGGAAAGCCGAGACCAACAAAAGTAACCTTTGAGAGAGGGGAAACATGTAGGGAAATATTGTTGAGAAAAAAAAGTCTAAAAGACCTTCAAGAATTCAAAGAAGTGTTCATTAGACGATACAGAACACAGGAAGAGATGGGAAAGATCAAAAACATGTTGGAAGAGGCAAGAAGGTTAAATGATGAAAGAAATGAAGAAGAGAAGAAAAATTTTTGTTACATAGTTCTTCCAGACAAAGGGGAGATAAAGAAGATAATGACAGAAGATCAGGGGATGGGGCCTCATTAAGATTGTTATACACAAATGCTGATGGATTAGCTGGTAAGGCAGTAGAATTAAAAGATAGGATTCACAACAGTAAGGCAGATATAGTAGCAATTACAGAGACTAAGTTGAGTGAGGACATAAACAGTGTCACAGTTTTTCCTAAGGGTTGAAAGATCTGAGAGGACTGGTGGAGGGATAGCACTGCTCATAAGTGAAAGGATTCAAGTTGAAGAAATAAACTTGGCTATAGAAAGTGAGTTCAAGGAATTTCTTGTTGCTCGCATAAATACTGGGTCAGAGAGTATTATAATAACTGTTGTATACAACCCACCAAGGAACCAAAATAGGCTTGAAGTTTATTAGGAAAGTCATATAGGTACTATTGAAGTCATAAACTCAGTTGTTAACATGGCACGGGAAAAAAAATGTAGGATTTTGATTATGGGAGACTTTAATCATAAAGAGATAGATTGGATAAATCTTGACCCACACAGTGGTGAGGGCTCATTAGGGGCAAGATTCCTAGATTGCGTACAAGGGAATTTCCTACACCAACATGTAATGGAACCAACAAGGGCCAGGGGTGGGGATGAGCCATCACTACTTGATCTAGTGTTCACAGATAATGTGTTGGATATTGAAAAAATTGAGTATGAACCACCAATTGGAAAGAGTGACCACTGTGTGTTGTTGATGGAGTATATCATTGAAGATATTCTTCCTGAGAGTAGAGGCACTGAGGACATGAGGAGGAACTATCCGAAAAGAGATTACATCAAAATGAATGAGCTTTTTGCAGTTATTGACTGGAGAACTTTATTTTACAACAAATCTGTACAAGAAATGTATGACATCTTTTGTGAGAAATATGGGAAGATAGTAGATTGCTGCATACCTGTCACCACATGGGAGACTTATTAGGAAGCTGCAATCAATGGCTAGAATAGGTGGAAGTGTTTTGGAATGGATAAAAACTTACTTAGAAGGAAGGGAACAGAGGGTTAGAGTAAGACACTCAGTGTCTGAATGGAGAAGAATTAGTAGTGGAGTTCCACAGGGTTCAGTTTTAGGGCCACTTTTGTTCCTTGTATATGTAAATGACCTACCAGAGTCTGTAAATTCATTCATGAATATGTTTGCAGATGATGCAAAGATTGTGAAGAAAGTAAAAAACGAGAACAATGGTAGAGAAATTCAGGAGGATCTAAATAATCTGCATGAGTGGTCAGAAAAGTGGCTAATGAAATTCAATACTTCAAAATGTAAGGTAATGAGAATGGGTACAAGTGCAAGAAGGCTCAAGCTTGACTACTCGGTGGCTGGAGTGCAACTTCAGGAGACAGAAAATGAGAGAGATCTAGGAGTAAACATACTGGCAGATTTGTCTCCAGAAATACATATAAATGGCATAGTAAGGGCAGCATATGCATTCTTATCAAATGTAAGGGTAGCCTTCAGGCACATGGACAAGGAAATGTTCAGAAATATTTATGTAACCTATGTGAGGCCAAAACTCGAATATGCAGCCCCCTTTTGGAATCCGCACTTGAAAAAGCACATAGCTAAGCTTGAAAAAGTTCAAAGACATGCCACGAAACTGGTGCCAGAAATACGCAATCTCAGTTATGATGAGAGGCTGAGGGAATTAGACTTACCATCACTGGAAGCTAGAAGAGTGAGGGGGGATATGGTGACAGTCTTTAAATTCCTTCATGGTTATGATAGTGGATAGGTATCGATATTTTGATATGGCTGGCTCTAGAACTAGATGTCATAGTTTGAAGCTTCGTAAGAAAACTTCTTTGCAGGATGTAAGGAAATACTTTTTCAGTGTAAGAGTAGTTGATAATTGGAATTGGCTAAGCGAGGAGGTAGTTAATGCTATCTCAATCCATAGTTTTAAGGACAGGTATGATAAGTATCACTAAGTCTAAAATGGAACCGATGAGGAGACGGGAAGATACAAGCTTTGGGCTCTTTCCCGTAAACACAATTAGGTAATCACAATTAGGTAATCACACACACACACACACACACACACACACACACACACACACACACACACACATATATATATATATATATATATATATATATATATATATATATATATATATATATATATATATATATATATATATATATACAGTCATATACAAATATTCATGAATATGTTTGCAGATGATGCAAAGATTGTGAAGAAAGTAAAAAACGAGAACAATGGTAGAGAAATTCAGGAGGATCTAAATAATCTGCATGAGTGGTCAGAAAAGTGGCTAATGAAATTCAATACTTCAAAATGTAAGGTAATGAGAATGGGTACAAGTGCAAGAAGGCTCAAGCTTGACTACTCGGTGGCTGGAGTGCAACTTCAGGAGACAGAAAATGAGAGAGATCTAGGAGTAAACATACTGGCAGATTTGTCTCCAGAAATACATATAAATGGCATAGTAAGGGCAGCATATGCATTCTTATCAAATGTAAGGGTAGCCTTTAGGCACATGGACAAGGAAATGTTCAGAAATATTTATGTAACCTATGTGAGGCCAAAACTCGAATATGCAGCCCCCTTTTGGAATCCGCACTTGAAAAAGCACATAGCAAAGCTTGAAAAAGTTCAAAGACATGCCACGAAACTGGTGCCAGAAATACGCAATCTCAGTTATGATGAGAGGCTGAGGGAATTAGACTTACCATCACTGGAAGCTAGAAGAGTGAGGGGGGATATGGTGACAGTCTTTAAATTCCTTCATGGTTATGATAGTGGATAGGTATCGATATTTTGATATGGCTGGCTCTAGAACTAGATGTCATAGTTTGAAGCTTCGTAAGAAAACTTCTTTGCAGGATGTAAGGAAATACTTTTTCAGTGTAAGAGTAGTTGATAATTGGAATTGGCTAAGCGAGGAGGTAGTTAATGCTATCTCAATCCATAGTTTTAAGGACAGGTATGATAAGTATCACTAAGTCTAAAATGGAACCGATGAGGAGACGGGAAGATACAAGCTTTGGGCTCTTTCCCGTAAACACAATTAGGTAATCACAATTAGGTAATCACACACACACACACACACACACACACACACACACACACACACACACACACTATATATATATATATATATATATATATATATATATATATATATATATATATATATATATATATATATATATATATATATATATATATATATATATCAGTCATATACAAATATTCATGAATATGTTTGCAGATGATGCAAAGATTGTGAAGAAAGTAAAAAACGAGAACAA
>JAXCGZ010006851.1:22500-24169 GCA_037179515.1 Halocaridina rubra | reverse complement strand
TATATATATATATATATATATATATATATATATATATATATATATATATATATATATATATATATATATATATATATATATGTATATATATATATATATATATATATATATATATATATATATATATATATATATATATATATATATATATATATATATATATATATATATATATATATATATATATATATATATATATATATATATATATATATATATATATATATATATATATATATATATATATATATATATATATATATATATATATATATATATATATATATATATATATATATATATATATATATATATATATATATATATATATATATATTATATATATATATATATATATATATATATATATATATATATATATATATATATATATATATATATATATATATATATATATATATATATATATATATATATATATATATATATATATATATATATATATATATATATATATATATATATATATACATATATATATATATATATATATATATATATATATATATATATATATATATATATATATATATATATATATATATATATATATATATATATATATATATATATATATATATATATATATATATATATATATATATATATATATATATATATATATATATATATATATATATATATATATATATATATATATATATATATATATATATATATATATATATATATAATATATATATATATATATATATATATATATATATATATATATATATATATATATATATATATATATATATATATATATATATATATATATATATATATATATATATATATATATATATATATATATATATATATATATATATATATATATATATATATATATATATATATATATATATATATATATATATATATATATATATATATATATATATATATATATATATATATATATATATATATATATATATATATATATATATATATATATATATATATATATATATATATATATATATATATATATATATATATATATATATATATATATATATATATATATATATATATATATATATATATATATATATATATATATATATATATATATATATATATATATATATATATATATATATATATATATATATATATATATATATATATATATATATATATATATATATATATATATATATATATATATATATATATATATATATATATATATATATATATATATATATATATATATATATATATATATATATATATATATATATATATATATATATATATATATATATATATATATATATATATATATATATATATATATATATATATATATATATATATATATATATATATATATATATATATATATATATATATATATATATATATATATATATATATATATATATATATATATATATATATATATATATATATATATATATATATATATATATATATATATATATATATATATATATATATATATATATATATATATATATATATATATATATATATATATATATATATATATATATATATATATATATATATATATATATATATATATATATATATATATATATATATATATATATATATATATATATATATATATATATATATATATATATATATATATATATATATATAT
>JAXCGZ010006851.1:10000-15000 GCA_037179515.1 Halocaridina rubra | reverse complement strand
CACTAGATACAGGATCGTTATTATCGGCATCATTTCCATATTTGTTTCCTTACAATGAGAATAATTAGTTCTTAATGAGCAGCAACTATTTGTCCAAAAGAAAACTATATAGTTTGCCTTTGAAAGCTGTGAAAGAGGATGCATTTTTAAGATGCTCTGGAATATTATTCCAGAGTGTTGGCCCTTTGATAGTGATCATCTTTGAACCTGCTTCTGTGTTTGTTCTGTGAATAAAGAGCTCACTGCTCTGTCTTGTGTTGGTTCCCCTTATATCCCTGACTGTTTTTAAATCAAATAGCCAGCTAGGATAATGATGGTCCAAAATTTTGAATACAAAAACATAAATAGCATAAGCGACCTTATTTTCTGCCCGCAGCCACCCAAGTTTATTGAAAGCTGGTGTGATGTGGTCATATTTTCTTTTTCCTCCCAGGGCAACTCGAGCTGCAAAATTAATAAGCTTCTGTATTCTGTTTATCTGAGTCTTAGTGGTAGCTCCCCAAACAGTTGTGCAGTAATTAATGTGACTTAGGGCTAGAAATTCAACAACAGTTATTCGAGTGGAAGTCTCAAAATTGTCTTTTATACGTGATAAGTACATTAATATTCCTGTAACCTTTTTGCATACTTTATCTATGTGGGAATCAAACAACATGTGGTTATCAAAGTGAATTCCTAGGTTTTTGACTGTTTTGCTAGGTGTGATAATATTGTCGCAAGAATTAATTGTTGTGTTTTCTGGAATTTGTGCTATGTGGAACCTTGAACCAATAAATATGCACTGTGTTTTACTTTCGTTAATTAACAGCCCAATTTCTTGGAAATAGGTTTTAATTTTTGACAGAGTGTTTTCTGCTCTTAAAGTTAGCTCTGGGAGATTATTAATATCACCACTAAGGAGTAGTTGAGTGTCATCTGCATATTGTACGACTAGACAGTCAGAAATGAAAGAAGATAGATCATTTACGTAAATGGAGAAGAGGATAGGACCAAGTACTGATCCCTGTGGAACACCAAATGATACATTTTTTGGCACAGAGATAATGTTGTTATGACGTATGGACTGTTTACGATTAGACAGATACTCGCTAAACCAGCTTGGATCAATATATAAGTTAATACATTTACTTAAAAGAATTTCATGGTTTAAACTGTCGAAGGCTTTTGATAAGTCTAATAATACGAGAAGAGATATTTTTTTCATATCTATATTATTATATATACTATTCGTAACTTTAAGCAGTGCAGTTTCCGTTGAAAGTTTCGGTCTGAAACCATGCTGGTTAATACTTATTATTCTATTTGATTCTAAATATGACATAAGTTGGCATGCAACAATTTTTTCTAATATTTTAGAGAAAATGGGTAGCAGGGAAATGGGACGATAGTTTGTCACATCTTCTCTGTCCCCCTTTTTATGCAGAGGTATTACATGTGCTATTTTCCAAGAGTCAGGAAACTTTTTAGTAACAATGGAAGTGTTCATAATAGTTAGAATATAGGATGCAATCATGGGTAGAGCATCTTTGATGAACTGAAATGGTATACCATCTGAACCATAAGAGTCAGAGTTTCTTAGGCTCTTTATGGTAAGAATTAGGGTAGCACAATAGATAGGAATAATCTTGAAGTACTCTCTTGTGTTTTCATTGGAAGAATTGTCATTTAAGCCATTACTCATATTCACTGAGTTGATGTTTTCTTGAGTTTTTTCATATGTATTTTTGCCAACGTTAGCAAAATAGTTATTAAAGTTTTCTGCTTTGTCTTTCAACTCCGTAATATTTTCATAACTTTCTGAGGTACTCTTTTCATTTGGTATCATGCTTCTTATCACTTTCCATGTTGCTGCTGTATCATGTCTAGAGTCATTAAACTGTTTTTTGTAAAAGTCTTTTTTACTTACACTGATGAGAGATCTGACACGTTTCTTTTCTGTTTTATAACGTTCTCGGAGAGTCATATCATATCTATTCATTTTTAGCTCTTTTTGTATTTGATTTATGATTTGCATTGCCTCTTTGATGTCATTAGTTAGCCGGGGGGGCTGAGGGACGGGTTATTTTTCTTGTTACAATGGGTGCACAACTATCTAAGCATTCAAGGAAGACTTTTGTTAGAATCTCAACCTGCAAATCGACGTTATCTGTGTATTTAATTCTATTAAGTGCATTTGTGTTGTTGATTAATGTTTCACAAAAGATATCAGGGGAGTAATTTTTTAGACACCGGAATGTCTTGAGGAGAGGCTTCCTTTTGGGCTTGTTTATGTTTAGCATAGCAATGTTCAGCTCGTGGTCTGCAATTGGGCAGGGAACTACGTCCCAATAGAGTATACTTTCCACTTTATTTGTTATTATCAGATCTAGAAGAGTCCTAGAATTGAGGGTTATGCGGGTCGGTTTTGTCACTATTTGTGTTAACTTCACAGTGTTGATCACCCTTTTCATTTTGTTATCTGCTGAGAGCAAGTCATCATTAAAATCACCAAGTATGTATATGGGTTTATGACGCACACAGATATTTCTGAATGTTTCTAGTAGATGATTGAATGAACTGGTAGGTGCTTTAGGGTGACGGTAAACACACCCTACAATGAAAGATGGAAGTTTCTGATACTGCACAGTGATCCATAAATCTTCGAGCTCCTCAGTTTTTTCTAAACCTGTGGTTATTTCTGATGCACTAAGATAATTTCTAACATAAATACAAACCCCACCCCCTCGGCCATGGTCATTGCGAAATATTTTGAACTCTGGGATATTCACATATCTATTTTCAGTTGTAGGAGGAAGCCAAGTTTCACTTACACAGAGGATGTCTATGTTGTAGTCTTTTGTTAGCATTATTATTTCCTCAAAATGAGCGAGCAGGGACTGAGCGTTCACATGTACTAATGTTACATTCTTACCATGTTTCATTGGGGTAGTATCCATAGTCATAGTTGTAGTTTCGATTGTGTGATTCTGCTGGGAATTCATCATTGTAGTGTGTTCTGGGGTTAGCCCATGGAACCTGGTGTCTGTACCTGCCGTTGGATGTGTAACGCTGGTTTGAGTACGTGCCGTGGTATGATCGGGCCTTCCCAAAGTTTGTATGCCTAGGTGAGTGTCTAGGGTTGTAAGAGCCATCACTCCAGGAGAAGTCTCTTGTGCGTGGACGGCGATAAGAGAGATTTGTATCATGTCTCTTTCTGTAGTCTCGCATATAGGGGATTGTTTCATTAGCTCTTTGCTGTTTATTTTGGTATGACTGTAGTTTGGGATATTTTGTAGAATACCCAGGTTGTGTCCATTGTTTGCCCCCATGAAATGGCTGGACACTTGTGCCTGTAGGCCATTGATTCAGTTTGTAAGGCACATATTCAAATCCTTTTGATATCGTTATTGCGAAGGAAACCCAGTTTGGTTTGCGAGAAAGCTCCTTAATCAAGACTTCTTCAGAAGGAATGCCTTGATTTGTCAATGTATTACGTATCTCTCTCTCAAAGGGGTTGCCAGGAATGCGAATATATATTTGAGCTGTAACCCTTGCACTTGCATTATTGGGCAACTGTGGCTGTGGGGGAGAGGACTTCGATGGAATGTTTAGAATAGAGACTGCTGCTATTTTGTCTTTTCTGTTTTCTTCATTGTTTTGCAGCCTATTGCTGGGTTGGTTATTTGTGCTGGAAGATGTAATTTGGTTGTCCTGGTTAGTGATAGTTGCTGTGTTGTTAGGAGTATTGGAGATTGACTCTGTATCTTCTTCGCTGTTTTGCAACTCTTTACCAGGTTGGTTGTTTGTGCTGGGAAGAATCTTGTTCTGGTTAGTGCCTGTTGTTGTATTGTTAGGAGTAGTGGGAAAGGACGCTGTTGTTTCATCACTATTTTGTAACCTGTTACTGATTTGATTATTTATGCTAGATGGTGTATTCAGGTTGTCTTGGTGACTATCACTTTTATCTGGATCTACCTCTTCTTCACCACCACTGTCACATTCGTCTCTCAATGCACTGAAGGAATTGTGAGTAGAGACAGAAAACCTAGTTTGCAAAACCAGAGGGTTGTTGATAGAAGGGACATCATCGTTGTTAGGTGACAGCACTGAATTGAGAGGTGGAGATGTTTCTAATAGCAGCTTCAACCTAGAATTATCTCTTTTAAGTAGGACAATGTCAGATTCTAGCAAACCCACCTTGTGTTGTAAGGCTTTCACCTTTTCAGCATCTGCTTCCAAAATTTTCACCTTATCTGCAAGACTTTCTAACATTCGATGTAGGTCTCCTAGGTCGTGTGTTTTTTTAGACTCTATGGATTTTGCAACCGAAGTTTGAGGTTGAAAGAGTTTGTCAAGTTCACCATTCATTGAGATATTCAGGACACTTGTGCTAAAAGTGATTATGTTTGTAATTATCTTTTTTTACACGTTTTTTTATGATGTGTTTACCACTGTCTTGGGGAAAGAGTTCCACTACCTTCGAAAGCAAAAGTTGACTTGTTTTGTACAGAGTGACTTTTTTAATTTTGTAAGGCACGAAAAACCCTTCAGAAACCAGTGTTGTGAAAGTTGTATCAGTCTGTGTAATTCTAGATGTGCCACTGTTTTATTTGCAATGATGGATTCTAGCCTCTTACCCACTGTTGACATTAAACTTACAGGCCTATAATAATTCTTTTTAACTCGTTCTCCTTTTTTAAATATTGTTACCACATCTGCCAATTTTATTGAATTATCAAATAATGCAGTTAGTGGACAACTAAGCTCTTCTTTGCATTCCTTTAATATTCTAGCATATATTCCATCAGGTCCCGGTGATTTATGAGCCTTTAATTTATCTTTTCTTTTATTACCTCCTCTCTCGTAATATCTATTGAACTAAGTATATTATCGGGACTGTCTCTGTAAATGGATCCTACCTCCGGAATATATTCCAAGTTTTCATTGGCAAATACAGATAAGAAATAATCATTTAAACATGTACACATCACTTTATCATCATTTGTGATATGGCCATTGGC
>JAXCGZ010006850.1:0-24210 GCA_037179515.1 Halocaridina rubra | reverse complement strand
AAATTGTTAATATTTACTGGTTGGTTAAAAGGTCAGTTTGTTCTAGGAATGGGCGTACTAAAAATTGGGGCATTGGGTTTGCCCTTTACAGTAAGTAAGTCAGGAAAATTATTTATTCCTTCTTTATGAATTATATCTACAATATCTATTTATTGCTTTCTGCTGATTTTTTTATTATGTAAAATATCATATTAAAATATGCTCTATACACACATACTCCTGTATTATTTGCACTTTACTAGATTTTAGCAAAGCTTTTGATAAGAGTTCCTCACAAAAGATTAGTTAAAAAGCTGGAAGCTCATGGTATAGGAGGAGCTGTTCTCAGATGGATCAAACAATGGTTAAAAGACAGAAAACAGAGGGTTTGCATAAATGGAGAGAATTCAGAGTGGGGCTCGGTTACTAGCGGGGTACCACAAGGCTCGGTACTGGGTCCCCTATTATTCATCGTATATCTAAATGATCTGGATTCGGATATCAGTAGTAACCTAAGTAAATTCGCAGACGACACTAAAATAGGTAGAACTATAAATGGAAAAGAAGACATTCATGCTTTATAGGAAGATCTAAATAGATTATCTGAATGGTCGGACAAATGGCAAATGGAATTTAATGTTGAAAAATGTAAAGTAGTTAAAATGGGTACTATAAAAGACAATACTAGTTATAAGCTAAATAACCATGAAATCATGAGTTCTCAGTGTGAAAGGGATTTGGGAGTTCTTGTGAGTAGTAGTCTTAAGCCAAGAGAACAATGCACAGCAGTCAGAAATAAAGCAAACAGAATTTTAGGATTTATCTCAAGAAGCGTTAGCAATAGGACAGAAAAAGTTATTTTGCAGCTCTATCTTGCATTAGTTAGGCCCCATTTAGATTATGCTGTGCAATTCTGGTCACCCTATTATAGAATGGAAATTGAATCCTTGGAGAGAGTGCAGCGAAGAATGACCAAGATGATGCACAATATCAGAAATCTACCATATGAGGACAGATTAAAAAAACTTAATCTACATTCTCTAGAGAGGCGAAGAGTTAGGGGGGAAATGATTGAAGTGTATAAATGGTTTAAAGGGATTAACAAGGGAGATATTAATAAAGTTTTAAAAATTCATGATCAAACCAGAACTCGTAATAATGGATTTAAGCTTGATAAATTTAGGTTCAGAAGGGATATTGGTAAAAATTGGTTTGGTAATAGAGTAGCTGATGCATGGAACAAGCTTCCTAGTAGGATAGTAAATGCCAATACCTTAGACACCTTCAAATGTAGATTAGATAGACATATGACAGAGGTAGGGTGGGTATGAATAGGTTAGTGCTTATTAGAAAAATCATAAAAAGAAAAATAGAATAAATAAGTAGAGTAGAATAGAATAGGTTAGACATGCTGAAAATACAATTCAAAAATGGAGCTGCCTCGTGTGTGCCAGTAGGCATGTTGCAGTGTCCTCTATTCTTATGTTCTTATTATCTCGGCTAGATAATTCTCTGAACATGGGATCTCTCTGATAAATTAGTTTACTTGTGATTACTGGGAAGGCTGTTCTGGGAGATCCCTGGTATTTTTCTTATTACGGTACTTATTTTCAGCTATACGTTGTCTTAGCATTAAATAGCAGTGTTTGTTCTAGAGGTATAGAGCACAAAAAATAGGCAGAACAGTTTTCTTGATTTAGGGATACTAGGAATGTGAAAAGTGGAATGATTTATTTATTTCAGGGTCTTGAGGATGAGACTACTAGAATATGCTTATTCGTCTTAGACCCTGTGCTAAAGTTATAGAAAAAACATTTACCATTAGAAAATTGCTTCAAAAGGGCTACACAAGCATCAGACTCTAGAATATAACACAAAGTGTTTATATTGTAATTATCTTTCATTTATACTGTAGTTTATAAATTAGATTATCATTCGGCACGCTTAATAATAAACAGTTTGGTAGTCTGTGAGTCATGAGTTCTAATCTTTAAGCTTTTCCTTGCAGAATATTTTACTTGTTAACACTGCATACTTTCATGGCATGCTAAGGTCATTTGAACTTTTGACTAACTTGGAACCTCTTTATCACCGTATAAACAATATTATCTTTACCCTTATGCCTGATCATGTACAGATCCTGCCAAGATTTCTTTTTACAATATTAGAGAGTATAATTTTCTAAGATACTCCATGCAAGAACAGGGTATGCTATGTAAAGATAGTGGTTCTGATGATAAAGTAGTACCGTACCCTTTTTTCCCACAGGAGCATTGAATGGCCTTAATTAAGTGCATATTCCGTGGAGTGGTAGTTAAACAATGTTATTCTGTTAATTTCCACATTTCTCTCTTCTTTTTCAGATTGAGACAATGCTTCGTCATAGCAGATATAATAACATTGTCTGGAAAATATTGGATGCCGTAACTTGTGTTCTCCTAGTGCCATTTGAGCATGTGGCATCTCTCACAATATCTGCTTTTATTTTCACCTACTTTGATAAGCCCTTTTTAATGCATAAGTTACTAAGGTAAGCTTATTGTGTCTTTTATTACATATGTTGTGTATGTTTTTGATTTACAGATGTATGCTATCTTAATGCTTGAGTATGAGAATTTCCATTAATGAATTGCTTAGGATTTTTTCGTTATTTGTTAATTTCATTACATCACCTGTTACTCTTTTTATTACCAGATACTTTGTGGTTTGTCCAGTAATGGTCATGTTGTCGTTGCTCCTTTTGCCTGCTGGATTTCTTGGCTATGTCCTTTGGATGCTAATAAATGCGTTAGCTGATGTACAGCCGTTTATATACGTGTGCCCGGAAGATCATGATGCTAATCACATAGAAAAAGATCCCAGATACATCCAGAATAAAATAACTGTGTGCTCAGCAAATACATGCCTTGGTGCAGAACACTTTTGCCGATTCTATAACCAAAGGTGAGATTGATACATAGCTGTCAGTGATATGCAGCTCAAAAGGTATGTAATGAATGCATGTATTTTTACATTATAGTACTATCTACACTATGTATCTTTGTATTCATAAAATATATAGATAATTTCAACTAAATTTTTTTATACATATTTGTGTTGTGCATATGCGCAGTATATTGCATCTAAAGTAATAATATACATAAAAGTTCTATATCATTTATAGCCTTTCTAAAAATGACTACTAAAGTACACACATTTACACAAACCTGTACCTATACAGTATCACAGGTTAGGTTAGGTATTTTGCAGGTACTAATCTTGCTCAAGATATTAGGAATAGATTACAGATTTCCATATTTCAATGAAAAGTCACCAAGCAATGCCAATAACTTATTGCATGATACGTGTACATATTTACTTTAACAATTGTCATTTGCATTTTTTTTGTAGAAGTTCATATTGGCGAGTACATGAAATTGGTAGAAGACTCCTGCTACAAGATCCCTCATTGAACAAGGGGAATTTGGTGCCTCCAGTGTCTCGAGAAAATGTTATATTGACGAAGGTAAGTGTAATAGGAGCACAATATAAATTTTTAATTCGTTGGGGAAAAAAGAACTGCTGTAACACTCAACTGTTTAGGATAGAGGAGTTGACAGTCCTTCCCTTTATTTATTTTTTATTGTAAAATAATTGATGGACAGAGTGGCATTGAAGAGGATACAATGAATTCCACACTTTCGATGTTACGATTGAATCCATCCTCGTAGTGTATGGAGTAGAAGGCATATTTTGTCAAGAATATGATAAATATGAGCAACATTGTAAGGGATGTCACCCTTTTACCAATATCCATCCATAGAAAGGTTCTTATAGAGTCTTCTTTTTACAAACTAAAGTAAATATAACTGTTTTAAGAATTCCCTGCATCTTTTAATGGCCATCTGAGAGGGATATTTCTCTTCCTTTCCCAAAAATAGCTAATAGAGTGAGTGAAGATGGGTAGGGTATGATCGGTTTAGACACCCTGGCAACTTAATTAAGATATATTATGTTTGAAAAAAAAAAGGATCTTGTAAAGAAGAGTAACCCCATGGTGCTTTAGGGTTATACTTATTTACAAGGCAAACCACCTTAGCTTACCTAATTTAATCATTGATGGGGTTATTTAACTTTTCCTAAGTTTCTTGGAGTAACTCATACTTACTAGATACAAAAAATGTATTTACTCATTTTGTACTTTTCTTTCAGCTTCCTGATGTAGATGTTTTCCTATTGCAAGAAATATTTAGCAGATACAGGGGACATGTACTTCACTCCTACCTTAAAGATAAATATCCTTATTGTATCTATGATGTTGGTTATCATACTCTTTTGGGAAATCATGGCGGCTTAGGTAAGTCAGTGATGCTTATGATGGCAGGGGACTGCAGTAGTATAGTGATTAGATTACTCGGGAGGTGACAGACCCACAATCAAACCCACCTTGGAACATGAGGAAAGTCATCCAGCTTTAATTCTCCAGCTCCAGTCTGTGTCCATCGCTATAATGGGGACTGATAGTGACATACTAGATTAGTGATGCTTATGCCGGCTTCCTCTCAGGAGGTCCAAAGTATCTCTTCATTAGAGCCGCTTATATATTAGGAGAGGGTAGTGAGGTCTCTTGTGTCACAGAACCTCTCATTTCAGAAGACTGAATAGTTCCTGTTTTACGTTACGGACTCCCTTTTCAACCAAAGGCTAGGACGGTTGCCTTCTTACAAGGGACTTGTTTTGGCAGATGTAGTCGTTACCCTGAGTGCATGCCCTTGCTAACCTTAGACCATGACGGGGCGCGAACCCTTGACCTGACGCCTCAGAGTCGCAGACGCTACCGATTGAGCCACGGCGGCTACTATTTCAGAATACACTATTAAAAGTATGGGATGGTTGATTGAATAGTATCTGCAGCAACTTGTGCTTAAAATTATGATAAAATTGACCATCTATAGCTCTCTTTTATGCACAATTAGTTCCCATTCCAGTGGGAGTGGATACTTATATGTTGGAACTTGGGGATTATAGTTGGATGCCCTTCCTAGCGCCCCACAGGTGGATTGAATCTGTGTTAGCTGCTTCCTTTGAGGCGGTCATTATAGAATAAAATATTGGAACATTAATATTATATGTTAAATATGTGATTTTTAATGTACATTTTTCTTATTTTTATGAATGTATTGTAAACTGGTATGTATACTGTATTCCCTTGCAGATTTTGTTATTTTGGGTCATTCACCAAAAGTTCTGTGAATATTCAGTAATATATAACGTTGTGTAGTGTTGCAGGAATTTCACTCTATTAAAACACCATTTTATGTGTCACAGTTTGGCCCCCTTTAGATTTGGGTGGACACTGACAATTTGGAGTTGGGATATTAAGGCTGGATGCCCTTCCTTATGCCTTGCAGTGGATCGATCCTGCGGTAATTGTTTCCTGACTCAAATAGTCGACCACTGAGCTACTGATCCCCCCAATATCTCACACCTTTAAAGTTAGTTATTTTGGGGAGAGACTGTCATTAGGCTATTTCAAATCATGTTTAAGTATTAAGATCATGATTAAACAAAAAGGAGATGTTTATGTGGATTGATTTAATGTTACTGTTACACTGCATAAGTGGGAATAAAACTGCAATTAGAGATGTTAGTATTCAGTCAATAAATCCCAGGTTTTTTTTTAATTACTGTATTTAGTTTTTATAATCTTAAGGTGTTTAGAACAAAGTCGTTAAGCCCCTGGGTTTTTAAGATTACGTTGATTTGATAATCTTCAAAGTTTTAAAATCATATAGACTTTTTTCACTGGGACCGCAGTAGTGTGGTGGTTAAAATACTCTATTCGGAGTTAACAACCCCTCACTTGAACTCACTGTGGAGTTTTAGAAAGGGCATCTAGCCTTAATTCCCCAGTTTTAGTCTGTGACGTCCACCTTAATGGGGATCAATAGTGATGTTTTTTTAATTATTATTTTAGGTAGTGGTCTGTTTGTAGCTTCAAAGTTTCCTATACTGGATGCAAAATTTCTTCCCTATTCTACTGTAAATGGCTATGGAAATTTCTGTAATTTGGGCGTTTTAGTCGTAAAGGTAATGTTAGTATGCTTTTGTAAAACATTTATCGTTTGCAGGTATCTATCTTGCTGAGTAACTAATTCTAATGGTAACGTTTTTATATCTAAGTAAACATTTTTATTATATATATTGCTTGCAAAGTAACAATCTTGATATCTTTTTTTTTCATATATTTTAATTGTTCATATTATATAACATATCAAACAGGAAAGTTCTTTTTACTCTGCATATTAATGTACATAAACCTGACACTTTAATAAAATATACTTACAATTAACTTAGAAATAAATATTAATAAATTCAGTATTGACTATTACAGTTTGATCTTGGTTTGGTAATGCAGAATGGATTAGAACAACCAGGTGTTGGTTACATTGCCAATACCCATACTCAGGTATGGTATTTGATTGGTTTTATATAATCAAACTGTAAATAAGAACTGTTGTAATAAAAACCTTATGAAGATGCAAATGCATTGGCACTAATAAGTTGTATTATTATTATTATTATTAATTATTTTTATTATTATTATTATTATTATTATTATTATTATTATTATTATTATTATTATTATTATTATTATTATCAGCCAAGCAACAAGCCCAGCTGGTAAAAGTCAAAGACTTGTATCAGTATTTTAATATATTTTTCTCCTTTACTTGGATGCGTAGGCCTATCAAGGACCTGAGAAGATCATAGCCAAGCAGCTACAGGATGCTGAGAATCTACTGGATAAATTTATAGACTCGACCAAAAAGAAAGAGGAACAGATAGTATTTACTATTATAGGAGGAGATTTCAACTGTGATAATATGTCTCCAGGCAAGTTTTAGGAAACCCAAGTGGGTGTCGGGGTGAATTTCTTTGGCCTTCTACCCTCAAGGGGCAAATAGAAATGATTAAGGAATATTAGTTTCTGGTGTATGTGCTTGCTTTGAATCGGTCTTCACCCTTACAAGTGACTAGCAGCCATTGTATGTGTATGTATGTACTTCCATGTCTCATGCTAATGTTTGTTAGACTAAGGCACCAGATACGATAATAAAGCCTTTGGTGTAAAATCTGCTTAATTTTTACTCTTTATTGAAATTCCAGAGTACAGTATATTTAATTCTTAACACCCAACTATCTGCTCTTATCTCTACACATTTGTGAGGATTATTGTGGAGAATGTAATTTTTTATAAAAAAGCAAATATAAATGGTGATGCATTCTAGTTTTATGTGGGAATGTATGCCAGTCCCCTGTTGGGGCAGAAACACCTCCTCCGTATTTCCCAACATGATGTGAAATTCGACTAAATGAGGCGCAGCTAGGGGACTGGGAATTCCTCCTTTGTGCTTTTCTCCCACCAAGAATCAAATTTTTAGCTTGACTAAGACACCCCTCTTATAATTGGGATTAGCCTATGGCTTTTGTAAATAAAAAAGATATGTAATTCTTGATAGCTAATAATTTATACTTACATGTGAAGATTATTGTGCAAACTGTAAATTTTTTTTCTCAGATTTACATGGAAATATGAACTTGTTTCGTTATTGATAAGTTCTAGAAAGTATTTATCCAGTTTTATTTTTCCAGGAGATGAAACAACCCAGAACTTAAGTCTTTGGGATCGATATCTCGATCCATGTCGTGAAAGTCCTGGTGAAGATAAACCCTGGGCAATAGGAACAGAACACAGACAGCAAATGATGCATCACCCTAAAATTCACAATAGCCATAGTTTTCGCGAGCTATTGCTTGACGATGTCCAGAGAAGACATTTTATCGTGGACGCCGATGTTATTGTAAGCCGTCACATTACTTCTTCCAATTTATATATAAAAGTCAAGGAGATGCCTGCAGTAGTAGGCCCCTCTGCAGGGTGTTAGGAAGGACATCCAGCCTTAATTCCCTGGCACCAACCTGTCTGTGTTAACCCCAATAACGGGGATTAATAGTGATGCATAAAATAAAAATTAAATATAAGTCAAGGAGAGTCCTTTACCCCCAGGAGGGTGAGAGGCATGCAAGACATTGAATGACTTGACGTTTGGTAATATACAATCTACTTTTATACACATTTGTGAGTGTCAGCAAACCCTTCCAAAGGAATTAGGATTTACAACAAAAACCTGGAGCCTGGATTTGGAATTTTTTTTTGGAATGTCCTTGCCCTTCCTCATGCTTTTATGACTAGTATAAGCATGATTATGAGTTTGATGCCATGGTGAAAGAGGCGAGGCTGAGATGGTTTGGGCATGTGACGAGGAGGGATGAAGGGTATGTTGGGAGAATGATGCTCAGGATGGTGCTGCAGGGTAGGAGGAGGAAAGGTAGGCCAAAGTGGAGGTGTAAGGATGTGGTGAGGGAAAACATGAGGTTGTGTGGAATGAGGGAGGAGGATGCAAATGATAGGGCAGTTTGGAGACTAATGATCCACTGAGGCGACCTTACACGGGAGAAGCCGAAATATTTGATGAGGATGATGATGAAACAATGTTTGAGTAAATTATTATGACTAAAGGTGATAAAAATGCATATGAGTGTTAGTTTGTTTTTTCAGTAGTTTGTAGACAGCTTTCTGTGTCTGGCAGAAGTAGACAATATGAATTAAGACTTTAATACATGAACGAAAGTTTTCAGTAAAAATACATTTCATCTTGGTCATAATGTCGTTCACTCCTTTTCCATACCTTTTTAAATGTGCAATATGTAGATACAAATACAATAATTTTTATAGTAATGCATATATTATATGTATTACTTAATATGAATATAATGCCACAATTGATATGCTTTAAATTGCTCTACTTTATTAAATGAGTATCAAAAGTGGGTGTCTAAAGCTTTAATTTCAAAGTTACCTAGATCTGAAATTGATGAACATTGTATAATATAATCTGAAATCTTCTTAACCTTTAAATGTTCTGTTTTCAGGAACAAACAATGGACCTCATGAAATGTCCACCTAAAACAGATGATGACGGAGAGGTTAGAGCGATAAGAGGAGGCGGTTGCAGAAGAATTGACTACCTTCTTTCAAGCAAAAGCAGCAAACTATCTCCAACAGGTTTCTGGTTTAGTACAGCTATTGGAGGCCTTACTGATCATATACCTGTGGTCCTTATGTGTGAAGGAAAGGCTCATTCGGATTAATAGTAAAGATTATTCATTATAGATTAATATTAAAGATAATTTATTGCCACAGTCACCTCACTGTTTTTGTTTGTGGTGTACAGTCTGGCAAAATTTAGGTTTATTTATATAGAGGGCAAAAAAAACCTTTTAGCTCCCCAGTGATTTTTTGATAAATTATTCTGAAACTAGTAGTATTATATAGTGTAATAAGTGGTTTTCTTATATTAGTCATAATCACTGTTTACTTAATTAGAGAAGTAGAGCTGGTTTTTATAAATCATAAAAATGATATGCATTTAATTTTTTTTTCCAGCTTTGACATTTTGGGGACTACTATATCGTGTTTTTATATAGATTCAGGGTTGATCATTTGTGATAGTTTCTTGAGATTATGTCAATCAAAAGAACTAGTCAGTTTTGTGTGACTTAAGTCATTTAGGCCACAAGTTCAGCTCGGATGACACAATAAGCTTTAATGTATATTTATAAAGAGATTTAGAAATTTATCAGTTTTCTTGTAATAAACATCAGAGTCTTCATTATAATTTTCTGCTTGTCTATTTTTAACAAAATTCTCACGTAACTTGAGGCGTACAAATGCTATTAATATGTGTGGTGACAACTAACATATAAAACAGAATGTTAAATATCTTAAAACTTGTGTGGATTTAACTTGTGACAGGCATAGAAGTTGAATTGATAGTATGACTTTCAAATAGCATCCAGTATAAGTTTACATCTCCTTTGATGCTAAAGGTTACTTTGCAGGAGTGTTTGAGTTTGTGAAAATATACAAGCTTGTATAAGTACGACTCAGTAACAAAGTATTTTTTATGCTGTTTATATACACGCAGCTTTGCTTACAATAACTTCATCCTGTCCTCAAGTAATGTGTATGATCAAACATTGTTATTGCTATTATGGTGATTAAGCACAATTGAACAATATAAATATAAGTAAAATGTGATTGTTGGTACTTCATGTTAATATATATTGCATTGCTGGAATTTTCTTGTTAATGAAGAAAATTACCTTTCATTCAGTTTACCGAGGCCTTTTTAGAGAGTATATGTTTTATGTTGTTTAATCTTTGCAGTACGCACAGTGAAGTATGTTATGTATATTGCTGCACATTATATTTTTTGTAATAGCTATAATATCAGATTTCTCTAAGGAGTGTGATACTACGTAAATGATACACTTAATTAGTAATATTGAATTCATAGTGTATTACAAGTAATTTATATCTGTGATCACTTGCCTTCTGACTTACCTTGAAATTAATGCCCCTGAATAATATGTTACATAATAAAGCCCAGTTATTATATGCTGCACTAGCATTGTTTGTATTAGTAAAATGAACAGGACAGTAAGTTACTTAGGTAATCATAATCATGTGCATCTAATCTGTAGAATTTTGTTTAGTACAATTCCCTTGAAAGACAGATCATTATAAGACCTGTATTTGGTTTTATGCAATTCAAGAGTACTGTAAGTGATATAGTGTTGTGATCAATTATACATAACCGAATTTATAAAATTCGTACAATATATATTTTACTTTGCATTGATTTCCAATTTCCATGATTAAACAACACTGCTTTTATGATGCGCATATGTAATATATGTAGTGAAGCGGAGGAAAAAGTCCACAATTTATTTTCTTTGTCTAAAAGAGGGCTGTGGTAGCCCACTGGTAGAATGCAGAAGTCAGGAGGTGACTTGCGAGACACCTCATGGGACATTAGGATGGGCACTCACCCTTAATCCTCCAGCTCCAACGTGTATGTTATCACCCTCTTTAGAATGAGGATTAATTGCAACTCATAAAACAGTGCATTTGTATTCCCTGTTTCTAAAAAGGGGCTCATGGTAGCTTAGTGGTTGAATGTGGGAGGCAACTTAAGTGGGGTCGATCCCACTGGGGGGATATTAGGGAGGGTATCCAGCCCTACTATCTCAGCTCCAACATGTCTGTCTAATCCAATTTGAACAGGGATTAATTGTGACAAAATGCTCTGCTTCCTTATTTCCTGAGTCTAAATAGGAATGACTCTTGTAATGGGGAGGGAAAAAGCATTCCACCACTATAATAATGGGGAGGGACAAAGCATTCAATGCTCATGGTAATGGGGATGGTCATTGCATTCCATGCCTATGGTAATGAGGAGGAACAAAATATTCCACCCCAACTTTTGATAAATGTCATAACAAGACTGAAATGCACGGTATGCTAGTTTGTAATCCTATTTGCCTTGTGTAGTTTTTCTTTAATTGGAAAACGACCAACAGAAGAGGTGAGCATGGATTGAGATATTTTTAGGTCTTGTTACACCAGTTTATTATTTATGGTTATGGTTTCCATGAGATGGGTAGGGCAAGTATACCTCCTTTATGTTCCCCTGCATGTAGTAGAAGTCGATTAAATGGGGCAAAGAGTGGGGACTGAGAACCCACTACTTTGTATTTCCCTCCCACAATGAGTGAAGGTTTTGTTTTGATTCAGCCACCTCTCTTATGAGGGCGATTATGACTTTTTTTTTTTCTTTTTTGCATGCAGGTTTTTGGGAGATTATTTGTTTGTATAACAATATTTTTTTTACCTATTAGAAATTGCAATATCTTATGAAAACTCCACGAAATGATAAAAGTCTGTTCTTGTTATTCGTGGTGGATATCTAAAAATATGCCGTGAATATCGAAGCCATGCACATGAAATTGATTCCAACAAAATCTGTCTGTACAAATTTACTACTTATAAATTCATCATTCCCTATACATGCTTTTTAACACATGAAATTAAGAAATATGACATACTTATCTTCATTATTGGGTGATGGAGTTAGGAAGGTGATGCATAGTGGATTAAATCTCATTGGCTACGGCTGGCTTTTCAAATGAAGCAAAGGAGCAGTTGCTATCACTCTGTGAAGATTGTGATATGGATGGCAGATTGACATCACACCATCTCACTGACACACAAATTAATAATTATTCTAGTGATTAATCTAGAACAACTACAGGAAACCTGCAGCTATTTGGTGGAAATTCATGCATAATCTAAGATTTCCTTAATTTTCTTGAATCATGCTACTCTTTGATTCAATAACACAGAATGTGGGATAGCTAATTTTAGCAAAGACATCCTCTTGCAATGTTAGCACAACATCCTTTTCCATGTGGATCATCAAAGTCTTTTCTTGCTTGGGAACACATTCATGGTGCTCACGCTGCATGCATATCATTGTTGATAAAACTAAAAATGTGTAAAAATTGTATAACATTGCAAAAACTTAGAATGAGAGATGGCTGACAAAACTGTGGCCACTTCACAATGATAAAATAGGTTGCTTTATAATGGTGAACCTCCAAACTCGATTATGCTGCCTGATGATATCTTGAAAATAGATGCCTTCTGCGCATCCTTACTAATGATGTTGCGTGATGAGCAACTCAAACGCTAGTGCCAACTGCATATCCTTCTCAATGATGCTTGGAAAGAAGTGGCTCAATAAATTGTTTCCTTCAACACTTCCATGCTGACACTTGGAAAGAAGTGGCTCAAATAATTGTTCCCTTCAATACTTCCATGCTGACAATATGCGAGCGAATAATAAAAGAAAAAAAAAAATTCAGATATACAAATGTAATATTCATCGTAAACCACGTTTCACCTAATTACCTGAGGCAATTTTTTCTATAAATATAAATAAAACAAATGTTTAAAAGGTATTGTATATTTACTGTATACCTATTTTATGTACAATAACGTGGAATTCTTTATAGCTGTACATTCATAAACAAAGACGTGGAAAAAATCACCTAAATTGCTTTATAACAAACAAACCCTTCAACCTAATCAATATTTCGCCAACATTGACAATACTGTATTCTAAAATTCTTATGTTTCCATATTATTCTTACATGCTCATGTTTTTATATTCTTATATTATTCTTATAGTCCCATATTCATGGCTCCTAAGAGTAAAAAATTTTTCTCAAATGTATTCTTTTAAGCACATGCGAAACATAATTCTTATAGTGAGTCTTTAATTAGTTTTACAATCCTAAATATGCCCCAAAAATGTAATAAAAAAAACCCATCAACTTACGGTGTAAAATATAAGGAACATATCTAAATTTTTTTTCTTTTTAATATAGTATTTCTATCAATTATAATATATTTCTTGTTGACTGTTCATGCAGTTTCAGTATAATAGTAATGTCTGCTTTTAAGTATCTCAAAATAAAAAAAAAAATAGTATGGGATGAAATTAATACAATGAATTTTTTTTTTTTATCAACTTTAAACCACATGGCATGCACAGAATCTATTTTTTTCTTTTTTTCCCTTCCTCTGCATGATATAATAAAAAGACAACTGGGAAAATCAATCATATACTTGAATTTTTGAAAAACTAAATTTTTCAGTCAGAACTCTCTACAACAAACTATCGCCTGCATTCATGTTACTTTGTCAAGGGATATCTCAAGGAGGCTTTTTGCTTGAAAGCCAGTGTAGTGCCACAAGCATCGTGTAAAGAAGTTAAATTATCACTTCTATTTAAGTAAATTTCCATTTGCATAACTTTCACGAATTCAATCAAGCTTAAACAAATTTTGCATGAGAAACGTATACTGTATATGTGCATGTTTATTACGATATATATATATATTATATATATATATATAATATATATATATATATATATATATATATATATATATATATATATATATATATATATATATATATATATATATATATATATATATATATAATATATATATCACATTAAATCTTCAGAGATATACATTTCTCTTGTAATATTTGTTTAAGCCTGACTGAATTCTTGAAAGCTTTGCAAAAGAAAATTTACTAATATAAAAGTATATTTTTATAGAAATACAAAACATTATAGTTCTAAGAAAATCCCAGAGGAAAAATGTAAACTTCGAACAAATTGCTACACCATAATGATAGTTTATGTAAACTACCGAGAAAAAACTATCAGGATATTAGTTTTTCATCATGAACATAATAGTTTACTATTACAGTAATCCATCCACAATGAAGCAAAATATGTGTTCTGCTTATCTTTACATATTTTTAATCTCATTTAAACTCGGTTGAGCCCTCAGTATCATTTTCATCTTATCCTTGATCTCGTTTAAACTCATCTGAGCGCTTAGTATCGTGAGCGGCATCCTCTACATCGTCGGCGACCTTTTTACACACCAGTTCTTGAATATTGCCACCGAGAATGATGCGGATCCGCTTCAATATATCACTCTCTTCTACGGCTACTTGTTTACCTGTTCAAGAGGAATATATTGAAATAATTAACTTCAGTATGTAATACACAGAATATTCTAATTATCAAGTAAAAATACTTGACCTTCAATAAAAGAGTAACCCCAGGGTGCTCTAGGGTTATTCATATTTACAGGCAGTCAAGACGAGAGTGAAATACTTTTACAGTGATATTGTAGGTTAGGTTGAGTTAGTTTAGGTTAGGTCAGAATGGGTAAGAATAGCTCAAGAAAAGTTTGGTTATACAGTTATTCAAATTTATATGGGGTTCTAGGGCTTACTCATCTTCACAAGATCCAATACAATTCTAGAAGGCAAAGCACTCTAATTGTCAAAAAAACGCATTTCTAGATGGATCAGAAAGAGTATAAATTTATGTTGATTACTTCCACCATTGTGCATTATATCTGCAATGAGTTCTTTACTACTATTTTTCATTGGAGCTCTCCTTGTCCAAAGGTGAAATGACTGAACTCTCAAGTTGTATAACATCTGCTTCAGCATTGTATAACCCCACCTTAAGGGTCATCATCAGGAGGTGAATCAACAGCAGTGAGAAGCTTACAGGTAATTAGGACAGCAAAAGACAATTACGGGATAATTTGGAAAGGTTAGGTTGTATGCTACACAGTCTCAGGACTATAAGTGTCCATATATGTTAAAAGGTAACAAGTGAATCCTATTATAATGCATGGTTAAGTAGATATGTAGTCCAAGAGGCAAGCTTATATTGGTATAAAGTAATATTAATATTCTGGAAATTAGGGTACATTGGAGGTTATATTACCAAAGTTTTCAGCAACACTTTTCAAGTATTTTTACTAAGCATTCTGTAAGAAGCTCACATTTTATTTGACGACTTTTCTTGCTGGTGCATTTTGAAAGAGCAAATACATTCATTAAGAAATATATAAATAAGTTTCTCAGGTTTATATTTCAGTGTCTAAGATTATATCACTCGTATGTGAATATTTTGACTACTTTTGGATGGCAAAATTTTCATACTGCGGAACTGTGCGCTATGTTGTTGCACATTAGTACTGTTCACAAGAGACGAGTGGGCGTTTTTTCTTCTCCCACTGAGTCTAACATCAGATTCAGTTCAGCTTTTTCAACCCAAAGAATGACCTATGGAATGGGATTTTCAATGTACAGTATCTCATGGTGCATCGGTTTAAGTGTCACGATTAGTCCCTACTTGAATGGGGGTGGACAAAGACACGTTGGAGAAGGGAGATTAATGTTGCATGCTCTTAGTGACACTCCACAGTGGGAGCGAACCCACATTAGTTGCTTCCTGACATGCGCACTCTAAAGCTAATTATTAAAAACAGAATGGTAATTTATCATTATTATAAAGTCTCACAAAGTATCCCAATGGAAAATTTCAAATCAATCACAATAATAATCACTCCTATAAAAAAAACTACACCCTGGGTGGGGCAAGAGTACCTCCTCTGTGTCCCCTTACATGTCGTAAAAGTTGACTAAATGGGGTGAAAAGGGGGAGTAGGAATCCCATCGTTTGTATTTCCTCCCACAGTGTCAAGTTTTTCCCTTTCTATGGGGTATTTTGGCTCTTGTATATAGAGATAAAAAAGAATTACTGTCTCACACAATAATGGTATTAAAAAACTGAGCAATATAGTCATTCATATAACAAAACAATAGTAACCAAAAAACTCATTCTCTCCCTGTAACACCACCAGGTACCAAATTCTTATGCACACTACAATACCAGATCCAAATAACTGCTTTACACTCATCAAAATATTCAGAAAAAGATTCTATATTTTGTTCAGCTAATTTTTACTATTCAAAACACTCAAACTATATAACAGTACTGAATCAAGCAAAAGGCCTAATCATTAATAATACCAAAAGGTATTCCCTAACATAACTGACCATACCTAACCTATACAAGCAAAGATAAAAACTCACCCAATAAATGCCCTACCCAAAAATGGCTCGTTTAATTCTGGATACAAGACCCTCTTCGGAGGAGGCATTGGTACTAGGCCCTGACTGCTTGGAAGGCTTTTTTTCTTCCTGAGTACTTGACTGTGTTGTCTGTTCTTCATAAGCCTTCTTCCTTCCTGCAGGAAACAGGAGGAACAATTTTAATTTTGGCACAACCGAACATATGCATATCCCCATAATGACAAAAATCCTAATGATCCAATATTTATAACTACAAAGAAGAGTCCTCAAACTATTCATATTCCTAAATAGATTCTACCTTATTAGTACCAAAAAATAAAACCAAACATTACATGGCTAAACAAAGTATCCACAGTATGAGTGCCAAACATCTAGCTACATAATTCTATTAACTTTTCCATTTATGAATGAAAACGAGAACTGTGGGAATTTTATTGTTTGTTATTTCCAAATTCTGATATCATAAAGATAATGTTCCACTAGAGTCTTACACATATAAATATTTACTCAATTCATTCAATTATTTTAACAAACGCTATGATATGAAGGATGACCCTATTATCTCCAAATTTACAAACGGCTATAGCAAAGAGATGTACTAGATACCTTGAGGTGTTGAATTCAGGATCTCGTTGGTATGAATGAGTGCTAAATCCATTGAACTATAAGAGTACAGTACATCAATCTTCCTAAATATACTATCTCCATCACCAACATCATGAATGCAAACACTACTATGCTTGTTACTTATATGACATGATGATTCATTCCAACATTGAAATCTTCATGAAAATTCATGTTATCTCCAATGCTATGTTCATTGAGCCATTGTTAAAAGACTTTTACTTGCAACTTAAACAACTGGTATATTTCTAACCTGTAATAATATATCCTTTGCGACAAAATTGGATACTTGCTTTTACTTCCATACAAAATATTTATATTCATGTGATCGGTTTTGTGTCACGGACTCCCATTTCTACTAAGGGCGAGGACGGTGCTTTCTTGCGAAGGACTTTGAATTTGTTAAGTGTGACCAGTACCCTGGGTGAATGACCTTTATAACCTCAGGCCATGGTGGCCTGCGAACCCTCGGCCTGACGACTTAAAGCCTTAGGCAATACCACTATGCCACAAAAAATATTCAATTCCATGCACAAAATATTTCATTTCTAACATGTAGTGTAATATAATTCGTGCAGCACCCACAAATGCATGTCTATTTTTACTTCTATACGTAAGTTATTTTCATACATACTCAGACATTAACAAGCATACAGAGTTACAATTTCAGTTTGCAAAATAAAAATAAAATTTGTTATATTCATATACAGTATATATATACAGATACACAAGACTAACAGAGAAGTTTAACTATTGCATAGGCTTACATATGGGTAATTTTGATGTAAAATGAGAAAAAAATTTATTTCTAGAAAAGAATTTAAAAGTACAAAAGTCTCATTTAAGACAACAACCTTGACAGCAGTTTAATGAGAGCAATATATATTTTACTTTGGAATATCAATGGAATTTTGTTTTTATTATTTACAAAGAGCATATTATGCTGACAGCATCTCAAATCAATTGAACTAAGTGGGAGATGTGAGATGCTCTTACAACAGCTAAATGCATAAGTGATATTAAAGAAATTGTAAGCTTTGTGTTGTGTAAAACTAAAGAAAAAAGCTTAGTAACTTTAATTCAATGAATATACGGGAGTGAAGTAGGTAGGGTGTCTGGAGCAGAGAGAGTGCAAGGAGGAGGAGAAATGACTCACTTGGTGTGTGGGTGAGCACAAGTGTTACTCCGGATTGCGATTGTATAAATGAGACTGGGAAATGAGGTGTGTGTGTTTTTGAGTACGTATGTTCCTGGTAGTGAGAAAAGTGAGGAAAAAAGAAAAGAATCCTGGAGTTTACGAAATACTTGTGAAGAAGGATTTGGAATGTATATACAGTAAATGTAATGCTATTGGGCAATTTGAATGCTAAAGGAGGAAATGAGGCAATGAATGGTATAATTGGGTAGGATGGCATACCAGGAAGTAAAATATGCGTAGGAGGAGGGCACTGTTAACTGCTAATACAGTATTCAATAAGAAAGCTGGGCATAAGAATACATGGGTCAAAATGAGCGGTGGTGTAACAGTTGCTAGAAAGTTGGTGAAGTATGGTATTGGCAGCAAAGAGGGTGTGAGGATGAGTATAAATATCAAGTAAAAGATATAGTCGATGAAAAGTGTAAGATGAGAAGAAGAGATAGAGGTAGTTAAAGAAGTGTTGAATATGAATGGGCTGAATGAGAAAGAAAAAGAATGTAAGTAGAAGGCAAGTCTGAGGAATGAGTGGAATGTAGGAAAGAGAAAGTGGATTGAAAGAAAAATTAAGGTTTTAAGAAGTTTGAGGAAGAAATGTGTGGGATGAGACAAATGGAAAGGTAGTGAACGATGGAATGAAGAGGTGAGTGTGGTATTAGCAGAATAGATGCCAGAATATGGGTTTAAAGGTGATACAGGAGGACTATAAGAGGTATTGAGTCATGACTGGGATTATGAAGCGCAGGGTATGAAATCCTAAGATAAAGCTCATGTGAGGTGGGGTAGATGCTTGGCTATGAATCTTGAAAGGACTGAAAACATGTTTGGGAGAGACATGAAAAAACTGCTAATGAGTCTCTTAGGGAGGAATGGGTAAAAATAGCATATAGGCAATTGCTCATGGAAGGGAGGGAGGTGAGAGAGAGAAGGCCTAAGTATTTTGAGTTGTTAAATGTGAAGATTTATAAAGAGATAGTAACTGTGATCATATATGCAAGGAGAATACCAGTAACAGATGAGGAGAATAAATAAGACAAGAGGTGCATGTGACATTTAAAGCAATGAAAGCAGGGTAGGAGCCAGGATAAAATGCGTATCATGTGGCATGCCTTTCAAAAGGTGGAGATGCAACAGTGGTATGGGGGGTTACTGTTGGTTGTATGCTTCAAAGAAGGATGCATCCTGAGTGATTGGAAGAGTGAATCAATAGCTATTTGCAGATGACACTGCACTAGCGGCTAATTCATAGGAGAAACTATAACAATTCTAGACAGAGTTTGTAGGGGCGTGCGAGAACTTAGGAGTGAATGTGGATATCAGTAAAGTAGTGAGATGTACATGGGATGTTGATAGTGGCAAGACAAATGTTAATAAATGGTGAGATGCATGAGGAAGTACCTGAGAAGTGAAACAAGTATGTTATGAATAGATAAAGTAACTAGCATAGGAGCGATGCAGAGAATGGGAACTGGACGAAAGATGTCTGATAAGATAGACCAAAGAGTGCTGAGTTTTCTTGGGATGCAGAATATATACACAAGGAACGACATATGAAGAGAGTGGAAAGCAGAAGCAAGAGGAAAAAGGATGATGGGAAGACCAAGAATGAGATAGATGTATATGGTGGAAATAGTTCTGGATGCATGTTGTATGGTAACAGAACATAAAAGTGTGTGAAAGTACTAGGATGGTTGGAGAGATTGTGAATGTATTATGCAGCCCAAGGGATTATCCCACGTCTTCTCAGTGCTGCAGTATGAGGCAGTTGGGTGTGGAGGGGTTCCATAAGCTGAAGAAGGGGGGCTAATTCCACTATGACTTTCAGGCTCTTGGCAGATATGTTTCCCACTTACACTCAATGTCACAAGAAAAGTATGGTGCTTGGGAGGGGAGGATGTGACAACTTTATGGTGCAAAAATTTGAAGGATGGAGGGATTAAGCCATTTGATAAATGGGTATATGCTTAGGCTTGGCAACTCCCCTTACAAGGGGGATGACTGCTCTTCTATATGTATGTTTAACACAAGTCATTAAAACTATAAAAAACAAGAATTTCTTACATACGGAGAATTTTTTTTTTTTTATTTCATTTTAAGTTTTATATTACGTTCTGTTATTCACGAGATAAATAATGGTAATGACAATCATTAAAGACAAAAATATTTTTAATACTGGTATTTAATTCTATTCTTAACATTAAAAAATATAATTTACAAAACTATCAACATAAATTATATAATTTTTTTCCACAACTTAGTGCAATGTAAAGTATCAAACCAAAAACAAAAATTGGTTAAGAATTTTAAATCAAAATAGTCACTAATTAAGTAAAACTAAAAGTAAAAAAATAAGTCTTACAAGGAGAAAAAACAATAAACAATTTATTTACACTTACCATCTTTGGTGTAAGTGATGCCGTTTATGGTGCCTGGCGTGTCAGTTTCTAGTTCTGCTAGAGCAGTTAACAGTGCCCTTTGTTCCTGCGAAAGTTTGGTTGGGATACGAATCTTAACGTGGACGTAATGGTCTCCATACCCATAGGAGTTAACACGCTTCATTCCTTTACCATTTAGCCTTATTCTTGTATGTGACTGTGTACCTGATGGAATCTGAAAATAAAAATACAATTTATCCCTCATCTTAAGCTATCAAACGGATTAATCACTGCCAACGCAAGTCCAAATACGCTTATAATCAAGACCCTAAGTTAATGTGTGTCTTCTTTGCATGTAATCTATCCACACCTTATATACTCTAAATTATGCCTTGATTACTGCAATGTACAATAATTTGCCTAATACAAATTAAATTTATGTAAAAGCAGTACAGAATTTACTATAATGTATGATTTTAGATGATGAATTTATAGAAATAAATAGCACCCAAAAAGAAAAAATTTATATGTTACTGAGAAGCAGTGCAAGAATACCTTGTCCATGTTCCCTGACTTCTGTAAAAGTTAACTAAATGAGGCAAAGTGAAAGGACTGGAAATTCCCTTTCTTTATATTTTCCTCAAACAGAGTCAAGGTCTTGCTTTGACTGAGCCACCTCCTTTTTAAAAGGGATTATGGCTTTTGCATACAGACAGACTTACATCTAAAGTGATATCTTCATAAATTCCCTGAATTCTAGTTGCCCCACCAAGTGCTGCTTGCGCCAACGACACTGTGACATCTGTATGAACATCAGGACCGTCTCTTCGGAAGTAATCGCTCTTGCTCACGTTGATCCTAATAAAAACTTCTTTCTTGCCCACTGTCATTCGTAAGGTCTGACCATCTTCAACACCTAAAACAAAGAACAAACACAGTTGGCTTAGATGGGAGGAAAAGCCTTGGGACAGATAATTTATTTGATATCTAACTTTTCTTTCTTACCATTGTATGTATCTATTAATACCCATTATGGGGAGGCCACAGACAGGTCAGAGCTTGGGAATTAAGGCTGAATGCCCTTCTTAGCATCCTACAGTGGGTTCGATCATAAGTCTGTCATATCACGAGTTGAGTGCTGTAAGCACTGCGCTACTATGGTCCCCCTAACATCTGACAGAGGAGAGATAAAGAATTCATTGAATGAAAAATGTGGATTTTGAGAGGTATGGAGAGTTTTCTTATAGAAATGACCAATGCTGCTGAGCTCAGCAAGGTGGGCAAAATGAAGCTAAAGTTTTGAGGTCACATGTCAAATAAAGAAAGATTAAGATATTTTGCAGCATGTATTCAATTAGAAATGATTATACCAAAAGGAGTCTGTGAGTTTATTTTAACCCAAAAGAGAATTCTTTTCTTCATTTCTCATGGAACTATAGGGATGGAAAACATCTCTCTAGGTTTGTATTGAAAAGAATCAGTTTTGCAAAGAATTATAATAATAGAAACTTCAGAATGTCAGTTGCAATTATACTCATTTCTTAGCTAATTAAAGGATAATTCCTAAATATTAGTCTTATCATATTGCTTTATGTAATCAAGTGAAGAATTATTTTTATCAAAAGTCATATCATCCATTTCACAGAACTTTTCAAAAATTGATGGAAGATGAGCAAGTGGACGTATTTATGTCACATAACAATCAATGTTTACTAAGCTCAAAGAACACTTGCTGTTTTATGTATCATTATTGAATCCCATTTGAATAGGAGTGGACAAAGACAGGTTGAAGTTGGGGAATAAAGGCTGGATGCCCTTCCTAATGCTCTGAACTGGGTTCAAACAAATTTTACACTTCCCATGTCAAGTGTCCTAACCACTGCGTTAAAGCCGGCCCCTTACCACTGAAGTTACGTTGCTTCATCGGAGACCAAGAAGTAAGTCATAAATTAGTAATACATTAATTTTTCGATCTACCTGCCTGCTGAGGTAAATTCAAACAGCACAAGCTAAACAGTTTGTGAGCACGGCAGATGATTACACAGCTAGCAGCACAGATGTATTTATATTTATCAAGTTAATGGCTTTATTTATTTAGTTGTTTATATATTTGGTTATATTGATGGATTACATTGAATTTAAAAAAAAAATACCAAACAGCTGTAAATACAATTTATTCAAAATACACATGAATACACAGCTAGCAGCACAGCTGTATTCATAGTCATCACATTAATGGTTTCAAGTATTTGTTTATATATTTGGTTATATAAAATTAATAAATAAAATACCAAAAACATAGCCGTAAATACTATTTTACGAAAAAAATTTTGTTGAGAGTTGTGTAAGAATACGGGGTCATGTGGCATTATAAGAAGAACCATCGCTTCTTCTACTAATAGGATACGATAGGCAGTAGTAGCAGCACAGCTGTATTGCTATAAATCAAGTTAATGGCTTTATTTACTTATTTGTTTTAGCATTTGGTTATATTGAATTAAAAAAATAAATACCAAACACATAGAGGTAAATATGATTTTATTTTAAATAGTTTGTTGAGCATCTTGTAGAATACGGTGTTACGCAGCATTAAAAGAAGAAGAACCACCACTCAGTTTATTCCCGCCCGCCACACTGTGCATCGTGTTTTAGCTGCTCTATCGTTTGTTTTGCTCGGTACTGACATTACTATGTCTCCCAAGTGTGCCGGTGATAGTTCTGTTGATAGTGCTACGAAGAAAAGAATAACCATCACCATGGAAATTAAAACTGAAATAGTAAACCGTGTTAAAAAGGGAGAAACTTCCACATACATTGGCCGCAGTCGTAGATTAGGCCGAACGACTGAGGCCACGATCATCAAAGACAAAGATCGCATCCGTGACCATGTGTATGACATCCAAGGCTTTGATGAGACAGTTGAGGCTGTACCAAGAACATAGTTGTCATGAGGAGCTCGAGTTGGAGGTGGAGGCTGACGATGTGAAAGAGCTCCTGGAATCTCATGGCGAGGAGTTGTCCTGGCAGAGGAATTGTTGGAAAAACTCTAGGTTCAGGACCCCAACGTTGACAGGTACACTAAGGTCGAGAGAGGTATCAAAGATGCCCTGCGATGTAGAGCCCCTACCAACAGATCATATACCTTTTAACTCAGGTGCCTCTACCTCTACAGACTCACATGTCCCAGTATCTCCATCATCTGCTGTATGTTCTTTTGCCACTCCAGACCCACCTACCCCAGTCTACTCAGCACCTGCCTCTCCTGCTTCCACCTCCCATGAAGCCTTTTTCTCCCTCCCTTGCAACACCCATTCCAGGGTGCAAGCCAACCACACGAGTAAAGTAAACTATAATGTACTGTATACTGTAATGTAGTGTAATTTTACTATTGTTGTATATTATGGTACAGTAAAGGTAAGCAATACAGAGAAGTTTAGTTTTACTATTTTTATATCACTGACTAAGAACTATTAGTATACATTATGGTACAGTAAAGGTAAGCAATATGGATAAGTTTAGTTTTACTATTTTTATATCACTGATTAAGAACTTAATTATTTTTCTGTTTTGGATGATTTATTATTAACATTGGTTAGTGGTCCTAG
>JAXCGZ010006849.1:10000-20000 GCA_037179515.1 Halocaridina rubra | reverse complement strand
TGTGACACCAGGACGGGCCAAAATATAAAATAAAATAAAACAGCCCCCACCGAGCCAGGGCACGAAGAATACATATAGTAAAAAGAAACAGAGATGGAGAGTGTAATGACTTGTCAGATGTGAAGGGATAATAAGAGGTGTGTAATGAATATAAATATTAATAAAAAATAAAAAAAATATAAATAATAGACTTTAAATGCAAAGTCAGCAATATATCGATATGATCGCATGATTCTTTACTTATCAATAAACAAATAATACATTTATAGTACCCTAGGAAGGGTAACATTAGGAAAAAAAAATAGAAAAATTTAAAATTAAAAGATTAAAAGAAAAGTAATTGCGTGGAGAAAAAGCATACCGAAGTGGAGAACCCTGTCTAAAGGGGGGTTTACATGGTCAAACGGTTCGTCGAACGCGGTTCGACAGACAAGTGTTTGAAGTGATGTTCGAACGTGTGAACGGGGTATTTGGTTGTCGAACACGGAACATGCCTTGCGTGTTGGAGAGGTTATAGAGAAGAGAGAATTGTTCGACAACCAAATACCCCGTTCACACGTTCGAACATCACTTCAAACACTTGTCTGTCGAACCGCGTTCGACAAACCGTTTGACGTGTAAATCCCCCCCCCCCCCCTTAAGAAAAAGAAAATTCCACCCTCGTATTCCCTACGTGTCGAAAGTGCCTACTTAAGGGTATAGGGAATAATGGATGTGCAGACCCTTTCTTCCAAGTAATTTTTTCTGCTTCGCAGGGTACAATGGACCCCTGCTGCTTCCCCTTTTTTTTCTGCTAATGTGGCCCCCTACTGCTGGCTTCAGCAGAGTTTGACGTAATATTTAAAAAAAATGATTTATGCAGTGAAAGGGATAACTTATATTGAGGGATAAAATGCAGAGATGTATTAAAAGGCAAAGAAGGAACTAAAAACGCTAACATCCTCGTGGTATAGTTACCCTAAGAGGATTTTCAGATTTGCGGAGCAGTTTTTTCTGTCTGTCGTTTTCCTTTGTGTGACATTACCTCATATCTGCCTTGTCCTTAACCTTTTTCTTTTCCTTCGTCTTAGTATTTTCTCATGCTCGGGCCTTTATTGATGAGGGCAGTTTCTGTCTGTTCCAGTGTCACACTAAAAAAAACTTTTTCTTTCTTTTTCACCTTTTAAAATGGATTCTAACATACGGTAATTAAACAAGTCTCTTTCTATAACAGCCGACACAACTTTCAGCAAAGTGATGTATACTCATTAAAATTCGCAACTCTTTTTTTATATGACTGACACCGGGACGGACAGAAATTGGTCGTCTTTGGGCCTTGGCACCAAGAAAATAACTTTATTGAATGATAAATCGTTCCAGTCTCCATGCTATTTTTAATTCATTTATTCTAACAAGTGATGTATGGGACAGGCACATTTAGCAATTCACATTGGTTCCACACATCTCAAGGTGTACTCACTGAGCATCCTCAGTTGACAGTGGCTACCACACGAGGGAGGCCACTACCCTCTTTTTATCATCCCTAAGTGGCTCTGGCGATGAGAAGCTGTAAAAGACATCTTGAGGAATTGAACCAGAAGCTTTTTACGAGGAAATTTGGTGCTACATCCAAAGTTTGTATTATACAATTCTCAGTTTTACTCCTTTTTGGCAGGTAGCGCCTCGTCCAGGCAAGAGAGTTTAAGTTGTTTACTGGGGAGGTTACTGCTGTTGCTGGGCACCACATTGGGGGGTTGGGGCCTGTGCCGCCTGGCGACCGCCCTATGGGTCCTCCATGACCCGTTCCACTTATCCGTGGTTGGAGAACCTAAAACAACAGGAAGGAAACAAACCATTGAGCAAAATTTCTCGAGTTTTGGCTAATTGGAAGCCAACATAGAGCAACAAGCTTCAGAGGTCATGCGAATGTGTAAAAAAAATGGGGGAGGGGGGAGAAATGGGTACTTAATGCCTAACTGATGCTAACTAAACACACAAATTGAATACATCAACAACAATGGTAATATTTTAATGTACCCATTCTGTGGCTCTTTTGCACATGATTTTTTTTTTCAAGATGCCTACCATGATTCTGTATTGTCTTTACTTAATGAGAGTTATTAGTAAAATAAAAGTGGGTTCAGCTGAAAACGTGTTCTGAAACAACTATTATATAATAAAGAAAATAGAATCTGCAGTACAGCCTCACTGTCATCTATCTCTTCATTTAAAAGAGGTCAAGGAGAGTCTTCTTGAACATTTAATGAGCTCTCTCTCTCTCTCTCTCTCTCTCTCTCTCTCTCTCTCTCTCTCTCTCTCTCTCTCTCTCTCTCTCTCTCTCTCTCTCTCTCTCTCTCTCTCTCTCTCTCTCTCACACACACACACACACACACACACACACACACACACACACACACACACAAACACACACAAGACATACACGAAAGCTTGAATATGCAACCCCCTTTTGGAATCTACACTTGAAAAAGCACATAGTTAAGCTTGAAAAAGTTCAAATACATACCACGAATCTGGTGCCAGAAATACGAAATCTCAGTTATGAGGAAGGCAAAGGGAATTAGATTTACCATCACTCGAAGCTAGAAGAATGAGAGAGGAATATGGTGACAGTTTTGACAGTGTGGATAGGGATCGATACTTTGATATGACATATGCTCTAGAAATAGTGTCACAGTTTGAAGCCTCGTAAGAGAACTTCGTTGCAGGAAGTAAGGCTGTACCTTTTTAGTGTAAGAGTAGTGGATGATTGGAATTCGCTAAGAGAGGGGGTAGTTAATGCTAACTCAATTCATGGTTTTAAGGGCAAATATGATAAGTATTATTAAGTACAAAAATGTAACAGAACACGAGAAGGGGCGATATGAGCAAATGGCTCTTTCCCGTAAGCACAATTAGAAAAAAGTCATACGCATATATTTTCAGTCAAAGAGACGACACACTTGAAGCACCTCATAAACATAGTTAAGCTGAAAAAATCTCAGAAAAAATAACCCAATAAGGTCATTTAAAAATTAAGCGACGGTTCACACTACAAAGACAATATACCCGTGAGGACAAAACCCACGGAAGTTCATAATTTTCATAACAATACTGTATCAACATAACTGTAAATTGATGTTAAACTTATCTCCCTCACGAAAGAGAGAGAGAGAGAGAGAGAGAGAGAGAGAGAGAGAGAGAGAGAGAGAGAGAGAGAGAGAGGAGAGAGAGAGAGAGAGAGAGGAGAGAGTCACATTTGTCAACAGTCAAACCTTTTGACATTTCTCATGGCGTCAGCATCGGCAATAACTCGAAAAGAGCCAAACCCGTGTTTCGAGCTCACCGCAGGGCGCTAAGAATGGCATTCAGCCTCAATTCCAAAGCTACAATCTCTGTGTCCACCCCCATTGAAATGGGGACTATTAGTGACACATAAAACGGCAAGCATCCATGGCACCAACTACCTGTTGCAATACTACAGCTGGAGGGTCTTGCGGCCTTAAGACTGTCCAGGACAGTTCGATGTCAAGTCTTCCTTCAGTTACGGTTCTCTTTCTATGCCTACATCAACATCGAATATTAGTAAATATTCGTTATACATGTCTTATTATCCCTTCACATCTGACAAGTCACAATACTCCCCATCTGTTTCTCTATGTTTTTTTCGTTCCTAGGCCCGATGAGGGTGGATATTTTTTTTCTTTTTTTGGCCCATCCTGGTGCCACAATCATAGGCAAACAGCAACAATATAAACTAGGGAAAGCTCACAGACTCAGAAAAGGAAAGAGAAGACTGCACAGCACCCCCAATTAACGTTATTCATCACTAGGCCTATAGATTTTTTTTTTATTAGTGTGACACCGGGACAGGCAAAAACTGCCTTCATCAATAAAGGCCTGGACACGAGAATACACCAAGACGAAGGAAAAGAAAAAGGTTAAGGACAAGGCAGAGATGAGGTAATGTTACACAAAGGAAAACGATAGACAGAAAAAACAGTCAAAGTACAGAGGACTTTGTGCTCCAAAGAGATATCTTAGTTACTTCTAAAAAGGGAGATTATTCAAGCGTAGGCTTGAGAAAAACAACAACGTTTTTTATATCGTCAAAAACCAAAAATAAACAAGCAAATAGCCATGTACCTCAATAAATAAAGAAAAAGCGCATAGCCTATCTGCACGTAGCCCTACACTGCTAAAATAACTACCACATTCCCTAGTCATTTGCTGCCTAGAGATAGCCTAAATGATGAGAGCTCCCTCTCTGATGTCTTATGGGACTTCTTTATATAAGTTTTACGTTTTTTTCTTCTTCTCCTTTAATTCCATAGTACAAGCTTGCGTATACTTATTTTTGCTATCATGTTGTTTTTTTTACTTTAATATTTTTTGTTATTTATGTGTCTACGCCTACTTGGCTCTTTCTTATTTTTTATATATATATATATATATATATATATATATATATATATATATATATATATATATATATATATATATATATATATATATATATATATATAGTATATTATGAGTGTGACACCAGGACAGGCAAAACAAAAACTGCCCTCATCAATGAAACCCCGGGCACGAAGAAAATATTAAGACGAAAAGAAAAAGGTTAAGAACAAGGTAGAGATGAGGTAATGATACACAAAGGAAAAAGACAGGCTGGAAGAATAGTCAAAGTACTGAGACCTAGAAATATGGCGGGTTTAGGCCCTGAAATGACGATAGATCCGCTTTTTGAAGGAAAATAGGTTATAAGAATGAGAGTAGTCACCGTGGCTCAAGCGGTAGCGTCCGCGACTCTGAGGCGTCAGGTCGAGGGTTCTTGCCCGTCACGGTTTGAGGTTAGCAAGGGCATGCACTCAGAGCAACGATTACATCTGCCAAAACAAGTTCTTCGCAAGAGGGCAACCGTTCTAGCCCTTGGTAGAAAAGGGAGTCCGTGACGTAAAACCGGAACAACATTGCTATTTTTAATTTCAAAAAGAGAAATGAAATAAAATCTGTAACGGCGTTACTTGGCGCCTAATAAAATATTCTGATTTTTCAACAAAAGTTAGTCAAGCAAAGGTTGCTGACGAAAGAGCAGGAAAATAAGTGAAGAGCGTGTAGAGGGAGTGGACGTACAGAGAGGTAACAGTGGGGGGATAAAGGGTATAGGGGGGTAAAAAGCTTAGAAGGTGAAGGTGACCTCTTGGATGGTCAAAGATTACAGGAAGAAATTTCCTGATAATGAACGAGTCCAAGACAAGAAAAGGGTTACGAAGGGCTGAGGACGTTGAAACGTATCAAGGTTTTTCGTGGGAGGCAACTGCCTGAAGGAAACATGCCTCTCGAGGAGACAGGAAACGAAAGTATGCGCTTTGAAAAATTAGATTCTACGGAGATCTCATTATCTTCACACATAGAAATTAAATTGTAAACGGAAAGAGAAAAAACCTAGACAATTATACAAAACAACAACAACACGTTGCGTCAGAGGTTATGGAGGAGAAGTTCTTAGATACCGTCCCACCCACCTACCTCGAAAACTACAAGCAGAGAACCCTGAAGAAAGTGAAAGTTCCAACATCAGTTGGGGGAGGAAAATATTATGAAAGAATGGGGGAGGAGGGGGTGAAAGGGACAGTAGTCTATCATAGTAGTCTGGGACTTAATTCACACATATACTTAAGGGTTTTCTCAAGTAACAAGTCACCAGATTAATAATTCCTTTGTAGGTATTGACAGGGGGACTGTTTTTAACAACATATCTGTATAGATGTACAAAATGTTTTGTGAGAATTATTAGAGGATTGTTACCCGTCGCATACCATTTACCAAAATAGGAATTATTGCTGGAGAGAAAAAACCAGCTTATTAATAGATGCAATAGCTCAAAGGAATGTGGGTAGACATGCCGATATATGTGTACAAGAGGAGAAAATTCTAAATGCCTGGAAGGTTGTGAGCGAACAAGAAATGAGTACCTAAGTAAGAGAAGAGAAACAATGTTGCTGAAAACAAATGAACTTGGTATTTTTCTTAAAAAAGAGAAGAATAGACACAAATCTCACATCACTAGGCCTGTTTCATTTACTTCCATAGTTTGCAGTCTGAATACCTAAGTAAGAGAAGAGACACAAAGATGATGAAAACAAATTAACTTGGTGTTCTTAAAAAAGAGAAGAAAAGACACTAATCTCACATCTCTAGGCCTATTTCATTTACTTCTATAGTTTGTAAAGTCTTGGAAAAAGTACAGAGAAACCACAATTCTCTTTACTTGGAGTCCTAAAACCTTTTTTTAGTGAGACAAAATAGCCTCAAAGGAGACAGGTTTACGCTAACAAACTTAATAGAATTTTATGAAGAGGTAAGCTTAAGAACATAAGAACATAAGAACATAAGAATAGAGGACACTGCAACATGCCTACTGGCACACACGAGGCAGTTCCATTTTTGAATTGTATTTTCAGCATGTATAACCTATTCTATTCTACTCTATTTATTTATTCTGTTTTTCTTTTTATGATTTTTCTAATAAGCACTAACCTATTCATACCCACCCTACCTCTGTCATATGTCTATCTAATCTACATTTGAAGGTGTCTAAGGTATTGGCATTTACTATCATACTAGGAAGCTTGTTCCATGCATCTGCTACTCTATTACCAAACCAATTTTTACCAATTTCCCTTCTGAACCTAAATTTATCAAGCTTAAATCCATTATTACGAGTTCTGGTTTGATCATGAATTTTTAAAACTTTATTAATATCTCCCTTGTTAATCCCTTTAAACCATTTATACACTTCAATCATATCCCCCCTAACTCTTCGCCTCTCTAGAGAATGTAGATTAAGTTTTTTTAATCTGTCCTCATATGGTAGATTTCTGATATTGTGTATCATCTTGGTCATTCTTCGTTGCACTCTCTCCAAGGATTCAATTTCCATTCTATAATAGGGTGACCAGAATTGCACAGCATAATCTAAATGGGGCCTAACTAATGCAAGATAGAGCTGCAAAATAACTTTTTCCGTCCTATTGCTGACGCTTCTTGAGATAAATCCTAAAATTCTGTTTGCTTTATTTCTGACTGCTGTGCATTGCTCTCTTGGCTTAAGACTACTACTCACAAGAACTCCCAAATCCCTTTCACACTGAGAACTCATGATTTCATGGTTATTTAGCTTATAACTAGTATTGTCTTTTATAGTACCCATTTTAACTACTTTACATTTTTCAACATTAAATTCCATTTGCCATTTGTCCGACCATTCAGATAATCTATTTAGATCTTCCTGTAAAGCATGAATGTCTTCTTTTCCATTTATAGTTCTACCTATTTTAGTGTCGTCTGCGAATTTACTTAGGTTACTACTGATATCCGAATCCAGATCATTTAGATATACGATGAATAATAGAGGACCCAGTACCGAGCCTTGTGGTACCCCGCTTGTAACCGAGCCCCACTCTGATTTCTCTCCATTTATGCAAACCCTCTGTTTTCTGTCTTTTAACCATTGTTTGATCCATCTGAGCACAGCTCCTCCTATACCATGAGCTTCCAGCTTTTTAACTAATCTTTTGTGAGGAACTCTATCAAAAGCTTTGCTAAAATCTAGATATATTGTATCATATTCTTTGCCACAATCTACTGCCTCGTAAACTTCTGAATAAAAAGACAGTAAGTTTGTAAGGCACGAAAAACCCTTAAGAAACCCGTGTTGTGAAAGTTTTATCAGTCTGTGTAATTCTAGATGTGCCCTTATTTTATTTGCAATTATGGATTCTAGAATCTTACCCACTGTTGACGTTAAACTTACCGGCCTATAATTATTCTTTTTAACACGTTCTCCTTTTTTTAATATTGGTACCACATCTGCCAATTTCCACTCCATGGGTACCGATCCTAATTTTATTGAATTATTAAATAATGCAGTTAGAGGACAACTAAGCTCTTCCTTGCATTCCTTTAATATTCTAGCATATATTCCATCAGGTCCCGGAGATTTATGAGCCTTTAATTTATCTATTTCTTTTATTACCTCCTCTCTCGTAATATTTATTGAACTAAGTATATTATCGGGACTGTCTCTGTAAATGGATTCTACTTCCGGAATATTTTCCAAGTTTTCATTTGTAAATACAGATAAGAAATAATCAGTTAAACATGTACACATCACTTTATCGTCATCTGTGATATGGCCATTGGCTACTTCAATTGGTCCGACTTTTTCCTTAAATTTTGTTTGATAATGTTGATAAAACCCTTTAGGATTTTCTTTAGCTTCTCCTGCTATTCGAACTTCGTATTTTCTTTTCGACTCTCTAACTATCTTTTTAACTTCCCTGTTTAACTGTATATATTGCTGCCTCACCTGCTCTTCACCTCTTTTTAGTTTCCTGTATATTCCTCTTTTAATACCTATAAGATTCTTTATTCTATTGTTCATCCATTTAGGGTCATTTTTTCTTGATCTGCAATGTTTCATGGGAATATAGTCTCTCTGACTATTCTTAAGAGTCATGACAAAATTGTTATATTCCTCATCCAAATTTATATTAACTGACGGGCTGCTGTTCTTTCCTGTGAGAGAATTTAATGTATTGATCTTATCTTGTGATAATCCTTGGCATGTGGTACCCAAATTTCGGGGTAATCCGCTACCTGCGACCTGACCTGCTGGATTAACTACCCACATCTGTACCCCAGAAATCCCTTCCCATACCTCATTAGATAATTTAGTTTTTAAGCCCTCAAAATCTCCTGCTCTAAAGTTTGGAACAATATTCTTATTTTCCTTTATAGTTTCCTTGAAAATTATGTTAAATCTAATGGAATCATGGTCACTGTTGCCCAATTTTTCACCAACTTCTAAATTTGTAACCATATTCTCTCTATTACTAAGAACTAAATCTAGTGTATTCACCCCCCGTGTTGCTTCATGTACATGTTGAGAAAGGAAATTGTCTTCTACTACTTCCAAAAACTCCTTAGAGCTACTATCCCCTGTTATGGTTTCCCAGTTAATATGTCTAAAATTAAAATCGCCTACAATGCAAACTCTATTTGACCTGCTCACTTTAGAAATTTCATCGTATATAACTTGCGACTCTATATTATCTAGATCAGGTGGTCTGTAGACTACTCCTACAACTAGACTTTCTATATTATTTTTTATTTCAACCCATAAGGTTTCTGAATTTAGATTTGTCTTAATTCCAGACTTAATGCAGCTTCTGAGGCTATCTTTAATATACATAATTACCCCTCCCCCTCTTTTATCTGCTCTACGATCAGCATTATAAAGTTTATATCCTGTAATTATGTACTCAGCTTTAAGGTGTTTGCTTTCTAATTTAATCCAACTTTCACTAATGCATATTATATCCGGTTTCTCACTGCATACTATGGCTCTCAGTTCTTCTATCTTGTTACCTAAACTACGGCTATTTGTATAATATACTTTTAAACTTTCTCTAGCTTCACCCTTCTTGTGGCTATTCTTTTGGTTAATATTTGTTCTATGTAACAAATGGTTCTTATCCTTAGACTCCCAGTTATTTGACCCACTATTTACTGAACCCTTACTGACTAATTTCTCTGCACAAGTATTAATCATTTCATTATTTGTGTCTAACAAAACCCCCCTACCTCTCTGTCTATCATACCAGCCAATACCGAGACACCTGAATTAGAAAGATGCACTCCATCCCTTGCATACATATGCTTACGACTAGTGAAGTGATCCCACCTGTCTATAAAACCTATATTATTCTCCCGACAGAAAACTTTCATCCTAGCATTTACTCCTATAGCTCGAGACCACCACTCTGAACTTTGGCTAAGCCTAGGGAGAATACCACACATCACAGGAACTGCACCCCTTTTCCTAATCTTATCCAGGGCTTGCCTATACAACCTTATCAGCTCTTCACTTCTACCATCCTGCACGTCATTTCCCCCAGCTATCAAACAAACAACATCTTTTTTCTCAATCCAGCTATTTATTGACTCACCCACC
>JAXCGZ010006849.1:0-2500 GCA_037179515.1 Halocaridina rubra | reverse complement strand
ACTAAAAAATTATGAAACTCTTCTGCTTTGCCATATACATCTACCTCATCGGGTATAATTGATTTACTACTATTTTTATTACAGTTATTTGAAAGCATGGTTTTATTATTATTAATATTATTATTATTATTATTATTATTATTATTATTATTATTATTATTATTATTATTATTATTATTATTATTATTATTATTATTATTATTATCTTCTCTCTCTCTCTCTCTCTCTCTCTCTCTCTCTCTCTCTCTCTCTCTCTCTCACACACACACACACACACACACACACACACACACACACACAAATGGGCAGAGTAAGTAAAATGCAGAATTTCGCTGCTAAGGTTGCTGTAGGGGGCGCTCGCAAACATGACCATGTCACCCCAATATATGATAAATTAAAATGGCTCCGAATGGATGAGAAATACATTTATGAAATGTGCCTTTTAATCTTCAAAATTCATCACAAGTTTATTCCCGACTGGCTCTTCACTTTGCCAACTGTAGCTCAGATTCGAGGGGAAAGATTCAACACTAGAAGTCTGGACACCCTTTATATCCCAAGAACAAACACTTATACAGGAGCTAGAGCATTAAATGTTATTGGACCTAAACTGTGGAACCAACTACCACAAAACATAAGATGCAGTCAGACAATATCCTCTCTCAAAGGCCACCTTATGAAACTTCTATTGAGGGATTAAGCTTCGTCTTGTGCGATGTTAGTCGATGTCCTCTTTGAAAAACAACCTCATGAAATTTTATTCAAGGACTAAGCTTTGTCCTGTCTTATCTTTTTATACTTTATCATTATTATTACATTTGTATGTCATGTGATGGCGGGGAAATTGTATACAGTCCTTTTATCTATGATATTAATGTAATATCCTCTTAATAATCTGTTTATAATTACGTTTATATAACTATTGTATTGTACCTATTATGTAATAACCTTTATTATTGATGGAATAAAGAATTTTGACTTTGACTTTGACTCTCTCTCTCTCTCTCTCTCTCTCTCTCTCTCTCTCTCTCTCTCTCTCTCTCTCTCTCTCTCTCTCTCTCTTCTCCTTAGTCACTCTCAACTGTATTGGCCAACGCCTACTTAGCGCTTAAACGTTTGGCCTAGACCTAGAGCGCATGGAAGCGAGCGAGCGAGCATCCTGCCATTAGGTTAAAGTTGAAGGCAATTTCGAAAGTTGTCGTATATTAGGAAAAGACTAAAATAAGAGGGATGACTAATACATTTCATGTACTTTTCTACCTCTTATCCCTCCTCCTCCTCCTCCTCATTCTTTTTCTTCTTCTCCTCCTTCTACTTCTTCCTCTCCTCATTATATTTCTCCTCAACTCCCTCGTTATTCTTTTTATACTTTAAAGGAAGCTTTTCCTACTTTTATATGAGAGAGAGAGAGAGAGAGAGAGATTATTTTTATTTTATTTTATTAATTTATTGCGCCAAGGCGTCAGACATTACATGAGTTCATACAAATAAAGCTTCAAATGGATATAAAACCAAGAATTGAACATGGTTTACAGGGAGGTGTACATATTGATAAAACATTGCTGCATACTAACACACAACTCACAGAATGGCAGCACAGAGTACATTATATGCAAAAGTAAAGCTCAGAGAAACGCAGGAGTACCCAGTTCAAACCGTTCATAGGAGCTATACGACCCTTTAAAAAGGACACTTGATGTTCTGTTGCAGAGATATCCCCGTATCCATTTCAGTATGTTCCCCCGAACTCCAAAGTCCACCAGCTGGTCAAGAATAATTTCCTTGTTGGCTATATCGAAGGCAGATTTGAGGTCCAGGAAGGCGACCACACTGGTGGGAGAAAGACGGGTGTAGAGTTCAGCGAGGCAGTGATGTGTGCTCCGTTGTGGGAGGAAACCATAAAGACTGGGGGAGAGTTTATCCTTTAGACGGTGCATGAGTCGGGCAAGAAGGATGCGTTCAAACACTTTGCTGAAGCAGGAGGTGAGGGAGATAGGCCTAAATTTGTCGGTTCCAGGTTTTGGTAGAGGAATAATAGTGCTTCTGGTCCAGGCAGAGGGCACATGCCCCAAGCAAAAGCAAAGATTGAAGAGCCGCAGTAGGGGGTTACCAGGAACTTTCTGAAGAAGACGGAGAACTTGATATGAGAGAGAGAGAGAGAGAGAGAGAGAGAGAGAGAGAGAGAGAGAGAGAGAGAGAGAGAGAGAGAGAGAGAGAGAGAGAGAGAGAGAGAGAGAGCAAAGGCGATGACGTATGGGATACATAAAAAAGGAGAGAGAGAGAGAGAGAGAGAGAGAGAGGAGAGAGAGAGAGGAGAGAGAGAGAGAGAGAGAGAGAGAGAGAGAGAGAGAGAGAGAGAGAGAGAGAGAGGAGCAAAGGCGACGACGAATGGGATACATACAAAATGGAAAGAGAGAGAGAGAGAGAGATTATTTTTATTTTATTAATTTATTGCGCCAAGGCGTCAGACATTACATGAGTTCATACAAATAATGCTTCA
>JAXCGZ010006848.1:0-24291 GCA_037179515.1 Halocaridina rubra | reverse complement strand
TTACGAGAGAGAGAGAGAGAGAGAGGAGATGAGAGAGAGAGAGAGAGAGAGAGAGAGAGAGAGAGAGAGAGCTCCTTGGAAATTCGCACACGACTGATCATTCATATTTCACAGCTAAAATATATTTGTTTGTTTGACAACTTGCTTATATGCGCATTATGTAACATATATAATCTAGGTGAAAGATAATCAAATGCATTTTCGCTGTTAAACGCATCCTTGAGTCCACTCTTTGAAACAAAAACTCACCCTGATCCCTTGAAGGATAGAAAGTTTTAGTTTTGACCCATGGCTTGAAAAAAAAGATAAATCTCTCTCTCTCTCTCTCTCTCTCTCTCTCTCTCTCTCTCTCTCTCTCTCTCTCTCTCTCTCTCTCTCTCTCTCTCTCTCTCTCTCTACGATGCTGGTGCTTTTGTGTTCCAACTCCCAAGTGTCAGTTTACCTTTGTCTAGAGAAAGTGAAAGACGTGATTATTGTGTTCATTGGAGCTTTTACCTCCAGAAACGCTGGACAGGTGTTAAATAACCATTAATTCCTATAACTCCATTGGTTCTGAAACGTAACTTTTCATTTTTTTGTTTTCGTTTTATTATTTTATTCGTATTATTGCACTACAATATCCGCGTAGGGGTCAGGTTAAGAAGATAGATTGTAATTTTAAGATGTTTGGTGGGTCTCTAGTGGATATATCAATATCAGTGCAAGCCTGCTATCGACATGGTTAGGTTAGGTTACGTTTGGTTGGGATGGTTCTCTTGCTTGTGCTCATATCTTCTTCATTTGCTTGACCTAACCTAAAAATAAAAGAAACTCATTGGAAAGTACCTTTATTTTTGTCTGTCGAAAACAATTTTCATCTCCCCGCTCCGAATCAAAAAATATGCAATATTGCAGTTTCTATCACTTTCTTCCACGTGTTAATAATTAGCTAACTAGGAGACGGGAACTACGACGTTTGTACTCTAAACCTTTAGTCTATTATGTATTCAGAGACAATTTAGAAAGGAAAATATTTATAATGCATTTTACAAAACGAAGTTTTCAAGTCTACAGATATTCACAATGGAAATGTGATCCTTTTCAATTAGAGTTTGACGCCAGTTTGAGATTACTGGGTTTAATGATTATCTATGAAATTTCCTTTACTTGGTGCTTTTTTTTTTTTTTTTTTGCAAAAGTTGTAGAGTATTAAAAAAAAAAACATATATATATATATTCACTTATCAAATTAATTCAAATGCGACATGTCTCTTTTGAAAATGCCAGACTATGAAGTCATTATGGTAGTAAATTGGATGTGAACTTATTAAATTACCTCGTCACTTCAGGTGTTAACTATACGAGGAAATTACACTTCAGTATAGCAGCGTTAATAATAACTGCCTACAAAAACACGCACACCCTCTCACACCTAAATATCCGTGAGGTAACATATAAAAAGGAAAGTAATTTATCAACTCATACACGAGTAATACGTATACCAATTCCCTCTCAGTATTTCAGTTAATACAACACACTGTTCCAAACGCGGACCATGCTCAGTAAGTCGGGAGATGAGCAGAAGGTTAGTGGTGAAATTCATCTTCACAATGGGTCCTCCATGACCCGTTCCGCCCATCCGTGTGTGGGGAATCTAAAAACAACATCTTTACAAGTTGGTACACAGCGATACGTGTTTATGTAAAATCAATTAAGAAATGGAAATTAACATTTTATAGGGCAATTCTTCGGTTAGGTAATTTTTGTATGAAATTGTTTTTGCAATTTAATATTTTGTGTATAGTCAGGTGAGCGCCAAACCATGTTTTTAACTAAATGCCAAAATAAGTCACGAGTGAGATGAGGAGAAGTGAGAGTAAAATGAACCATGACATTCAAGTAGTTCTGGTAATGTAATGATTATCCAGAAATTAGACGCCATCATCATTCACCGTTTTTCCCTTTGTATGGAAAGAAGTATGATGTACTGCCTGTACAATGCAAAACGTTACATAAGAGTATTAACAGTAAAGGCAATGCTTCATTAAACACAAATAGAATATAAAAGTCATCTGTTGAAACAATAAAAGGACTATTAAAAAAATGCTTCTCATCACCGTTTCTGGACGAGTTCTTAAGTATAACGTCTCTCATTGGAAAGTGTTTTTCCAGATTCATTAAAAATCTGACTTTGTTTACTTAACCTTTAATATGAAAATAATTCCTTGAAATAGAGAGCCTTTATTCCGACAATCCCTCCCTTTCTACATATTTCTTGCCTCAAAATAATGTATGAAAAAGGAGAGAGACATTAATATTACTATTATTATTATTATTATTATTATTATAAACCTGCTGAGTTGGCAGTTGCAACCGCACAAGTAACTGTTATCCTCACCTTAGGTGGCTCTGACGGAGCAGAGCTGTAGCTGTAGGAGCTACCTTCGGGAGTTGAACTTTAGATCTTCTCGGGTGATAGACAGGCGCTATATCCTCTGATAAGGTTATTAAGGTGATGCATATGACTTCTCTTTACCAGAGCCACTTGGAGACAAGAAGATAATGGTGCCCTATGTGTGGTACATTCTGTCTCCTCAGCATGCTTAGTGAATGAGCAAGGAAATGTTTGACGTCATTGGTAAAATTCCATCCTCACGAGGTCGAGCTTCGACATGCTCAAATTGGCTGCTACAGAGCTCAATAAAAAAAAAAAAAATATGCAGTACTATATTTATGTCCTTGTGTGGGTGAAAAGTGAAACTACGATCCTGTTTGCTTAGAATGAGACTACTACTACTACTACTACTACTACTACTACTACTACTACTACTACTACTAATAATAATAATAATAATAATAATAATAATAATAATAATAATAATAATAATAATAATAATAATACAACAGCAACTACTACTACTACTACTACTACTACTACTACTACTACTACTACTACTACTACTACTACTTAATGGGCATAAATTTCACTAAGAGGAAAAGTAGCCATTCCGCAGCTTGCGTGAGGAGGAAGAACTGATTAGAGAGAGAGAGAGAGAGAGAGAGAGAGAGAGAGAGAGAGAGAGAGAGAGAGAGAGAGAGAGAGAGAGAGAGAGCGGTTATGTAGTAAGTACCGTTTTGTTAAAAGATACTTTCGGTGAAAGCTAGGAAGTAAGTGGTACCTCCCCAGGAGATGAAGTTAACGAAGCATGGATTCTGAAGAACTATTTTATTTTGTTACACAACATGGATGTAAATATAAAGTAAGTCTCTCTCTCTCTCTCTCTCTCTCTCTCTCTCTCTCTCTCTCTCTCTCTCTCTCTCTCTCTCTCTCTCTCTCTCTCTCTCATTTCAATATTCTACTACTACTACTACTACTACTACTACTACTACTACTACTACTACTACTACTAATAATAATAATAATAATAATAATAATAATAATAATATATAATAATAATAATAATAATAATAATAATAATAATAATAATAATAATAATAATAATAATAATAATAATAATAATAATAATTTCTTACTTAAAGTAACAGATTAGGTTAATTAGAAATAAAATTTACATTTTTATCTACTCATGAATACTATATAGAGAGTGCATTAAAAACCCAATTTATTATATAAACTTTTGGTTAAAACTTGAAACTGAGTGAGACACCATTAAAAAATGTGATGGTGTTGTGAAAAATGATAGTTAATAGGACTCAATAATAATTTTAATTTAGATTAGATAATTACTACTTAGATCATTATTATAAGGACAAGTAGTCACCGTGGCTCAAGCGGTAGCTTCTGCGACTTTGAGGCGTCAGAATCGCGCCCCGTCATGGTCTGAGGTTAGCAAGGGCATGCACTCAGGGTACCGACTACATATGCCAAAACAAGTCCTTCGCAAGAAGGCAACCGCCCTAGCCCTTGGTTGAAAAAGGAGTCCGTGACGTAAAACAGGAACAAAAAGCAATCATTATTATTAGGACAGAATAACTAAGCTTTTACCTTTAGTATAAGTGTCAGTACAGTACTTGTATCCAGTTACTCTTGACAACTTGAGAATGGATTCATTGTAGTTCCTTAAAGAAATATACAGAGGAGTTTTCCCGGAGCTCTTGATGAATTGGTACCATCTCCTTTATTTCAACAGCAAAGAAAATTTAGTAGGTTAGCTTAAGTTAGGTTAGACTTTGAGGTTGGCCTCAAAGCTCTAATTCTAACCCAACCTCACTCACAGGTACTGTGTGGAAATTTTTAGCTTGCGGTTTGGTTGTTGCAGCAACTGCTACTTCCCATCTACCTCCAGACTCTGGAACTCTCTTCCTCCTTGTGTCATTCCTAATTCTCATGACCTATCTTCCTTTAAAAAGAGGATATATTGTCATCGTAGGGCCTAATCGTGTCATATCTCTAAGTCATCAGTACTTTAGCTATTCTTTCAGTCCTTTTCCTTTGTGAATCATTACCTCATTTCTGCCTTGTCCTTAACCTTCTTCTTTTCCCTCGTCTTAATGTTTTCTTCATGCCTGGGCCTTGATTGATTAGGGCAGTTTTCTTGCCTGTCCCCGGTGTCACACTCGTAAAAAGAAGAAGAAGAAGAAGAAGAAGAAAAAAAGAATTACCTAACCATTCTTCGCTGTTGATAAAAGGTAGGTCCCAATCCTTCAGGGGCACCGCTTTCTCTCTATATTATTATAATTCTCTATTCTAAAATATCAAGAAATTTACAGGATGAATTTGTGTTTCCTAATAGATTTAGATGTGCTCTTTCATATATATATATATATATATATATATATATATATATATATATATATATATATATATATATATATATATATATATATATATATATATATATATATATATATATATATATATATATATATATATATATATATATAATTAAAGCCAAGCCCAACGTAAAATACATTAATAGTATATAATCTACTCAGAGTAACATAGAAGACCGATGGACCAAAATAATGATAATAATAATAATAATAATAATAATAATAATAATAATAATAATAATAATAATAATAATAATAATAATAATAATAATAATAATAACAACAATTTTGTGGAAAATGAAACCTTTTTGATCTATTGTTTTGTGACAAGTGAAATATGGTGGTCAGAGGAACTGTCAAAGTTTATATTTTTTTTCGAAGTAATGTAATTTTTCTGTTTGGTGTTGGTCAAGTGGGGGAGGATGAAGAAATTACAAATTTTATAAGAATTTTGGAATATTTTAAATCCAACAACCTGGCAGAAGTAACTTGTTGCATTGTCCAGGTGGCATATATATATCTTTCATGGTGGTAGTTTAGGAGTATTTAATATAAAAATGCACCCCTCCCCCCATAACTCGTATTTATACCTCATGAGATAGTAATTCTTTGACATATATGTCTAAATTCATGGATAATTGTTCAAACTAACTCGCCTTAGGATTTTGTTTCTAATCAAATAACTGTACAGTACATGGGGACATGTGCATGTTGAGAACATGCAATTCTTAACATTACAGTCTGTTTGGCCATGTATAAATCATGCTGTTGTTGTTGTTCCTGTTTTACGTCACGGACTCCCTTTTCTACCAAGGGCTAGGACGGTTGCCTTCTTGTGAAGGACTTGTTTTAGCAGATGTAATCGTTACCCTGAGTGCATACCCTTGCTAACCTCAGACCGTGACGGGGCGCGAACCCTCGAACTGACGCCTCAAAGTCGCGGACACTTACCTGATTGTGTTTACGGGAAAGAGCCCAAAGCTCGTATCTTCCCGTCTCCTCATCCGTTCCATTTTATACTTAGTGATACTTATCATACCTGTCCTTAAAACTATGGATTGAGATAGCATTAACTACCTCCTCGCTTAGCGAATTCCAATTATCAACTACTCTTGCAGTGAAAAAGTATTTCCTTACATCCTGCAAAGAAGTTTTCTTACGAAGCTTCAAACTAGAGCCAGCCATATCAAAATATCGATCCCTATCCACTCTGTCATAACCATGAAGGAATTTAAAGACTGTCACCATATCCCCCCTCAATCTTCTAGCTTCGAGTGATGGTAAGTCTAATTCCCTCAGCCTCTCATCATAACTGAGATTGCGTATTTCTGGCACCAGTTTCGCGGCATGTCTTTGAACTTTTTCAAGCTTAGCTATGTGGCTTTTCAAGTGTGGATTCCAAAAGGGGGCTGCATATTCAAGTTTTGGCCTCACATAGGTTACATAAATATTTCTGAACATTTCCTTGTCCATGTGCCTGAAGGCTACCCTTACATTTGATAAGAATGCATATGCTGCCCTTACTATGCCATTTATATGTATTTCTGGAGACAAATCTGCCAGTATGTTTACTCCTAGATATCTGTCGTTTTCTGTCTCTTGAAGTTGTACTCCAGCCACTGAGTAGTCAAGCTTGGGCCTTCTTGCACTTGTACCCATTTTCATTACCTTACATTCTGAAGTATTGAATTTAATTAGCCACTTCTCTGACCACTCATACAGACTATTTAGATCTTAGTGGTTGACTATCTGTCTCCTGCCTTGTGTCAACTTCCTAAACCAGCTCTCGAGCCACTTGAAAAGTTCCAGAATCGAGTCATGAGATTTATCTTGGGATGTTCTCTCTCTACCCGTATTGTGAGTATGCAGTTGGAGCTCAACTTACCCCCTCTTGTGGAGAGGATTTATGCCAATGTGTCCTATTTTACTGTTAAGTGTCTTCACTACCCCTTTCTTGCTCCGTACTTCTCTGCTGTCATGAGGACGTCCCTTGATCCAGACGCACCCAGGCTCCCACTTCGAGCAGGAGGTCATAACCTTATCAGGGTGGTGAGTGACATTCTCCGTGGCCTTGACATCGACCTGCCAGTGCAGGCGGCTGTCCCAGATTTACCACCCTGGCGTGTTCCCCTCCCCGCTGTCACATATACACCGACCTCGAAGGATGTCTATCCCCCCTTGCAGAGACAGTTAGCTCTGGAGACTATCGCTGATGTATCCACGTCTGTCCCTGCAGCACACCACGTCTATGTTGATGGTTCTGTGCAAGCAGATGGGAGGGCGGCATGTGCTGTGTTTTCCCCCACCATGGAGCCGCCTGTGCCGGCTGATTCATGGATTGGCCGTAGACTACCCACCTCGTCGAGCTCCACCTACTGTGAACTGAATGCCATCTTGGATGCCGTGACTCTCCTTGTTCGACGACGAGTGAATGGGGTAATAATTTGTGACTCCCAATCGGCCCTACAAGCCCTATCCTCGCCAAGACCTATCTGTGGCCGTGCTGTGGGAGATATACTATGTCGCCTCGCAGCCGCTCGGGATGCTTCTCTTGTTGTGTCATTTGTGTGGACTCCATCCCACATTGGGCTGACTGGCAACGACACAGCGGATCGTCTTGCCAAGGCGGCCTGTATGCTGGATGGGCATGCTGTGGACGCTGAGCCCTCCCTCCGATGCCTACGTAACATCATCTACTCAGCTGGGTTTGCCATGACGGTCCAGCGCAGGGACACGGAGAGGGCCAACAGTGTGTCCATACAGCACCATGATCACTTCCTTCACAGTCGCTACAAGTATCGCAGACGCGGGTTAATGGTGCGGAAAAACAATGTAGTTAGTGCTCGGCTCAGAATGGGGTATCGGCCTTTATGGCAGGTCTCCCAGACTCTAGATATGCCACAGTACACCTCCTGTACATTATGCGACCGAACTAATGCTAACACTCTTGACCACTATTGTCTTCAGTGCCCCACAGTGAGAGATGTTTTACCACGAGGTCAGAACTTAATACAGATCTGCTCATTTTTACTTAATGATGACAACCTTGATGTTATTCTTGCTCGTTTTCCTCACTTTGGTGGCCATTAATTATATTGAATTATACATATATTTTCTGTATGTTGCTGTATAATTCTGTTTGTGCATTCTGCGTTTCTCTGAGCTTTACTTTTGCATATAATGTACTCTGTGCTGCCATTCTGTGAGTTGTGTGTTAGTATGCAGCAATGTTTTATCAATATGTACACCTCCCTGTAAACCATGTTCAATTCTTGGTTTTATATCCATTTGAAGCATTATTTGTATGAACTCATGTAATGTCTGACGCCTTGGCGCAATAAATTAATAAAATAAAAATAATATTTAGATCTTCCTGAAGTTCTCTACCATCGTTCTCGTTTTTTACTTTTTTCACAATCTTTGCATTATCTGCAAACATATTCATGAATGAATTTACAGACTCTGGTAGGTCATTTACATATACAAGGAACAAAAGTGGCCCTAAAACTGAACCCTGTGGAACTCCACTACTAACTCTTCTCCATTCAGACACTGAGTGTCTTACTCTAACCCTCTGTTCCCTTCCGTCTAAGCATGTTTTTATCCATTCCAAGACATTTCCACCTATTCTAGCCATTGCTTGCAGCTTCCTAATAAGTCTCCCATGTGGAAAAGTGTCAAACGCTTTCTGGAAGTCTAGGAATATGCAATCTGCCCAGCCCTCTCTTTCCTGTAAGATTCGGCTTACCTCATCATAAAATTCTAATAAGTTTGTTACTGTTGATCTACCTTCTCTAAAGCCATGTTGCCTCACTGACAAAAAGTTGACGGATTCCAAGTTGAGCCACGGTGACTACGCCATGTATAAATGATATATTAATAAAATATTTCAATTCATTTTGACATAATCATTTCAAGTATTAAGAATTGAATATGATATAACAATGTTTACTTTTCGTAACATTTGATTGTGTTCATATCAGCTGCAGATAGGTGCCGTAATTCTGTGGTAATTTCTTTTTATTAGCCATTGCTAAGTGCTGTCATTTAAGTCAAATCTCCACTTTACATGGAATATTTTCAAGAGATATCACATGAACACTACAGACAATTTTAAGTAGATTCAGTATAAGATATTGGAAGAAGAAGAACATTTTGGATGTATTTCGTGGCTTCCTCCAATATTTCTTCATTTTTTCTTCGCACTACGATGGATTTCTTACCTATTCAAGTACTGGGAGGTTGTGAGTTAATATTTTGAGGATGTCGGGAGCTGGAAACAGTGATGAATTTGCTGCTATTTCGCCTCCAAAAGGGTCCCAACAGCACCAGGCGAATTGAGGCAGAAGGGTGGTAGGAGGAAACGATGTTTGTGGTCATTGTGATTAACAAAGTTACTAGTCGAGGTACGGGCACTGATGGTTTGCCTTATGACTCTTGTCTCTTCAGGGTGAATGCTTCGTGTGTAGTTATGAACACTTCTATATATATATATATATATATATATATATATATATATATATATATATATATATATATATATATATATATATATATATATATATATATATATATATATATATATATATATATATATATATATATATATATATGGAACACCTACAGTTAAGTGGGCCATACCAATGTTCAAAACCTACCAATAGATGGCGATAGGCTCTGATTAGAGAACTGGCGGATGAATACACAACAAAAATGGTGAATATAGGCATACAAAAGAATCTTTAACAATCCTAACTATAAATACCTAACCTATTAGCCAGGGAGGCATCGCCCCCGTGGGACCCCCATCTTACCATCCTAACTAAAAATACCTAACCTTCAGTTGAGCAGCATGGCCCGCTAAACTGTAAACTACCCATATATATATATATATATATATATATATATATATATATATATATATATATATATATATATATATATATATATATATATATATATATATATATATATTATATATATATATATATATATATATATATATATATATATATATATATATATATATATATATTTATATATATATATATATATATTATATATATATATATATATATATATATATATATATATATATATAATATATATATATATATATATAATATATATATATATATATATATATTAATATATATAAACCGTATAGTAAGGCAGATCAACATTTCCACAATATATCGTATTACTGTATATATAATCAAGTGAGAAACTCAAACGATCAGGACATGTGTGATGTGTAAGATTTTTGAAATATTGATAAGGTCTTTGTTGGTGAGACATTTGGAAGAAAACAATTTAGTAAATGATAAACGGCATGGTTTTAGACAAAGGAGAAGTACCCTAACCAATCTCCTAGTATATATGGAGAATTGGAGAGCAAATTATTGAACTGTATTAAACATTCAACACTGTACCCCATGCACGATTGCTGATCAAGTTAGAGGTTCTTTATGTAGGTGGTAATCTTTTAAGGTGAATCAAAGGCTTTTTATCAGAGAGAGAGCAGTTTGTGGAAATCAGAGGAATTCAGTCACAAAAGTTGCATGTCACATCAGGAGTGCTGCAGGTCTCTGTACTTGAACCAGTCCTATTTTTGACATATAATTGATTTGGCTCGGGATCTTTAGCGTCCAACTCTTGTGTTTGCAGATGATGTCAATATAGTTACTCAGGTTAACTCTCGTGAGGACATTCAAGCTATACAGAAGAATCCCTTCAGACTTGGAGCTTGGAGTAAGAAACAGTTACATGAATTTAGCAACAGTAAATGTTCGACATTGCATATAGGCCATTGGGCTTCAGGATATACGTATGCAGTAGGGAAAGGATCATGAAGCATTGATAACATCCAATTTAAAAGCAGCCCAACATATTACGGGAATTGCAGCCAAGGGTAGCAAGATATTCAGAATTTATTAAAACTTCCCTCAAATTATTTGGATATGTATAGGACTCCATATTCATCTTTGGTGCGACCTCAGTTGGAATATGCAGTGCAAAGCGGGTCACCTTTCTATAGTAAGAATATCAATGAATTAAAGAAGGTACAGCAAAGTATGACTAAGCTTGTGCCTGAGCTCAGGGACCTGATTTATGAGGAACAATGTGACAGACTGGGCCTGACAATGCTGGAACAAACAAGACAAGTAGGAGATATATTGGAAAACTTAAGATATTGAAAGGAACGGAAACATTGATCTGTAGAGTCTGTGTAGAGAAGTCAAGTGCCAGCTGCATCTTTTCTGAATGGATCTGTGTTCAGAAGTGTAGTGCCAGATGTAGCTTACCTGATTGGGTCTATATACAGAAGTCAAGTGCCTGCTGCATCATTTTTGAATGGGTCTGGGTTCAGAAGTGTAGTGCCAGCTGTAGCTTACCTGATTGGATCTGTGGAGAGAAGTCAAGTGCCAGCTGCAGTTTATCTGATTGGGTCTGTGTTCAGAAGTTAGGTGCCAGCTGCAGCTTAGCTGATTTGATTTGTGTACAGTCTAGTGCCATCTGCAGCTTATCTGTTGAGTCTGTGCAGAGATGTAGAGTGCCAATTACCGCTTATCAGTTTGATTCTTTGTACAGAAGTCAACTGCCAGCAACAGCTTATCTGATTGAGATTCAAGTGACTGTGATTCAAAACAGTTAGGCTTTATCTTGCCTTAGTTCATCCTCTCCCCCAGATAGATTACTACTTTTTTACTTCCTACACACTGGAATAGGTGAGTTTGTAATTTACTTCCCCTCGCACCCAACATATCAATTTTAGTCTCCATGTGATGCTTAGGTGTTATGAGGGTAGAATTCTGTATCCCTCACTGTTATAATTAATTGTATGTGCAGTGTCACTGTTGCTGTTTTAATTTTTTTCAGGTGTTAATGATAGTGCATAAGTATTATTGTTATTGTTGATTTGCATGAAAGAAGTATTATTATTGTGTAAAGAGATCCTCACTTACAAAAACCCTCATTAGAAACGATGTTGAAATGGTGCAAAACTTTAATAGTTTCCCTGTGTATTATCCAATTAAACAACTTTGGCATCAGAGCTTCAGCAGTTTCATGGCCTGATATGATAAGATCAGACACTCGTCATGATCCTTCTTTTAAGAGTTTAGTAGCTAGTCACAGTGGCCGATTCTCCTCATCACCAAGAGAAATTGCTGGCTCACCTTTTCCAGTCCATTCGACTCCGATAAGTCGACTTGCCTCACAGGAGCACTTCAGTCTGGCCTCCTTTGAAGATTTTCCAAGTAGTTCACTATTTCACCAGCAATTTTACAGTGAGAGTTCATTGTCTGGCCTTCATACATCTTTCTCAAAGCATCGCACTTCTCATGAGCTACATGATAAAGCCTCCACTTTATTAAATAAAAAAGGTTCTGTTAGTGCTCAGACAAAAGTGTTCCAAGATGGTGAGTATAATTTTTTTCAACTATTCAGGTGTGGTGATTATAGTAGTTTTTCTATTGACAATGTCCAGTAAGGTTGGCTTACTAAGGAAATTTTCAGTTACTTTTCTAATGGAATCAGAAAGAGTGCAATGAACTGAAATGAAGTTGGAATAAGTATTGTGAGCTATAATATCCTTACTTACTTATTTACATGGCTTTTTTATATATTTATTTGTTTACAAAACTCTCCTTATTGTATTGTTTTATGTAAGCAAGTACAATGATGATAATTTGTTTTTCACAGACCAGAAATCTCAAGGAGTAACTCAAAATCCTTCTCTCAGATATCTATTATTATTGTAATAATGTTCACCTTACGAAAGCTTATAGTTTGCCATTGCTTGCTTTGAATAGTCTCTATTTCTTAATACATACACTGTATGCTAAGTTTGGCTGTTACATAGTGATCAGACTTAGACAGTAGAGTGAGATTGTTAACACATATTAAAGTACTTAGAAAGCTCATTTACAGTTGTCCTTCATCTTACACTGTCAGTTAGTTCCATTGCACCCTGTGTATGTCAGAATAAACCTATGTTCAAGACCCTTGTATAAATGTGTCTCTTCTTTGCATATAATCTATTCACATCTTCCTGTTTGCATTGAATGCCAATCTGTGCTTAATATTTACAAGAACAGTATAAAGATATCTAGAAATACTACAGTAGTTGTTAGAATTTTTTTTAGGGAATTTTTTTCAGAATTTTTAATTTATTTTATATTTTCTGGTCATATATGTTCAATTCCACACAATTTAACATTTATAGATATAATACAGTAGTTGTTAGAATGCATTATTTTAGGGAAAGTTGTTCAGAATTTAGTTTTATTCTATATTTTCCGATCATATATACTGAAAACCACACTATTTAAGATGAGGGACAAGTGCATTTTATTAACATATGTCATGCCCCACTAAGGTGTCTACAACTGAACACCCTCAAATATTGTATCCAGAGTTTTAATGCAAGAAAAAAAATTGGAGAGAAGGATTGCTACCTTTGTATTTCTATTATCTAATATAGTTTGTTCTTACAAAATGCAAGAATTACAATAGTGGAATATCAATAAATTTAATTGTGGGATATCTCTTATAGTTGATATTTATAAAGTGCAGGAACTATGAAAAGGGAATCCTAATATTACTGCCATTTGTAGCTGAATGAAAGGTTTCATAGTGATACACTGACATGTAAAAATGTCTGGTACATTTATGTAAAAAATTTCATCTCTTCCATTGGTATTATCCAATACAAGATATATAATCTGGGTTCCAAGCCCCCATATTATCCCCATCATATGGTTGATCATTATGCTAATCACTTCTAAGATACTCTACAAATCTTCATATACAGTATTTCTCATTTACACATATAAGACCATGGGAACAGGCTTCAATCCCAGTTTGATATAGAAATTCTCACTCCTCAATTTTTGTGAAGTTAAGATCATTTAACTTCAGACTGATATAATATCACTCACATCCTCCTTTTCTTCTCTCTGCTGCCTTATATCTACTTTGACTGCTCGGTAAATTAATTTTGCTATCCAAACTCTTCTCTCTTGATCGATCGCCTGAAAATGTATAAATTACCTGTCTCTATGTAAATCTCCCAACAAACATTTACCTCCTTGGACAAAACTTGGCTCATTCCATTTTTTAGCTATGCTGTCTAAGTCTGTTTTTAAACTTCATATTTGCAGTATAGAGAAGCATACACATTCAAAAAATTTCTTACACGTATCCTCCAAGGTGAATTTGGTCTGAAAACATAATGCTTATCCCAGTTGATGCCTACTAATAGCCAGTCAGAGTTCCTACAAATTCTCCTCAATGAACCTTTTCTAGGATACTCATGTGGCTAATCCCTCTATGCTGTATTTGGAACAGTCCCTCTTGTAACTTTTAGTTTTTTACAACAAATATTAACATGCACCCTACCATTCCTTTGGTATTTTCTTCTAGAAAACATATATTGAAGAACCTTTGCAACCAGTTCACCACTCCTCTGCCCTTCTTCAGTAATAGGACCTTTGCAGCTAAAGATCATGTGTCAGGATACACCATATAGCAATTCCATATTAGAGAACAAGCTCTTCAGCATCTTAATGTAAACAACACGGAGTCTTTTTCTGCTGTCCATGCATGTGACCTCTAATTGCAAAGGGCCTATTATGTGGGTATTTCATGCACATTATCTCATTTTATGTCAGTTTTTGTTTTCCCTAGAACATTTTTCACCCCTATTAGTGAGTCAGTGGATTGAAGTTTTGGCCGAAAACCAGGGGTTTCCAAGAATGAAATGCCTCTTCTATATGACATGGAGAGTGTAGTGGGATTTTATTTGTGGAAAAACCAAATCAAGTCATCATACTCAATGGATCACACTAATAGTATGGTCAAGTTTGGCATAATAACTTCTGAAACTTAATCCTCCTGTAAAAGAAATAAAATATAAAATAATTGTAATTAGATATATCCTTCGTCAGTCTCTAATTTTTTTAAGTGATGTAAACCATCATTGCCATGTCTCCCTCTCACGTAATTCAAGCTCTTTCGCTCAACACGCTTGCCTTTTTTTTTTCTAGTTATGCTATCTACAATAGATAACACATCCATGCCTTCAGTAAACAAGTATTTCAGATCAGTCGCTTCTCTCTTAATGCATTTTATAGTCATAGTTTGCTGTCTTCCTTCGATTTTATTATACTCTCCAAAACTTGCCATATTGTTTCGCTATCCACATTTTTTACACATTTTTCTATATCTACGCATACAACACATACAATTATTCCATTTTTTTAGTTTTTAAAAAAATGCTCAAGGTACAAGGTAAACATTTTTGTAGCCCGACCTTATGCAAATCCATACAGTTCTTATCCAGTCATGGTCTTTGTATTGTCCTCTACCCTTCCCCTGAGGATTTATCTGCAAAGATTTCATAAGGACTTTGTAGACTTATATACTTATACTTACAACAGTCTGACCTCTCCATTTTGCTCTTTCACAATTCTTGACTCCTTAAAATGGCATTAAAAGGTAACACAAGCAATTGCTTACCACCCTTGACTATCTTTTGGAGCTGTTTTTCAATTTAATTCTAAGCTGTTACCTCCCTCTTGCTGTCTTTCTTACGAGCTATGTGTACCTTTTCTTCATATATCTTCATTATCCTATTTCTCCTCATATTAGGTATTCCTTCTCTTACTCAAACCCCCTCTAAGACTCTTTCATCCACCTTTAGCAGATAAGAAACATTTTCTCTTAATCATGTTTTTCTGCAGAAACCAATAGGACTGTAGTCATGGAAGAAATACGGCAATGGCATATCTTATTATCTTACTCATTCTTCATTACTTCTCATGTATGTGTTGCAGCAAGAATAAAAATTCAGAGGTTTTTCCACCCTCTCCCATGACTGGTTTAATCGACTTAGACAGCATGCATGTACAAGGGTATAATTGTGTCTAAACACCGAAGTTTAAGTAATAATAATATTAATAATAATAATAAATATAATAATAATAACATAAAGAGCTCTAATAATCCATATAACTTACAAGGTCCAGGAGGATGTGATACTACAGAGGGCTTTCGCTTTGCCGGAGAGGTATGGTATGTCAATGGATGTCGCAGACGGACGTGCATTCATTTCCGTGGAATATTTTTCACCGAAACAGATGCGTATGTATAGTTGAATGTTGATATGCATTACTTATTTGTTTATTTTCTTTAACACACACATATATATAAAATTTAACAATAAAATGTAGCATGATACAGAATCGTTTTCACCTGGAATGTCTCATTAACACGCAGTAGCCCAGTGCTTAGAACATTTGATGCGGAAATTGTCACACCTATGTTGAAGCCCATCGTGGGGTATTCGGGAGAGCTTTCAGCCATAATTTCCCAATTTTATTCTGTGCATGCACCATCATTTGAATGGGAAAGAATGATGACAAAATAGTAAAAACTTAACAATTAGTTTTTTCTATTTCAGATGTGATACTGAGATCTACAACACCACTTACAAGTGCATCATAGAAGTAGATACAAATGCTGATTATCCTCATTGCTGCCCAAGATATCGCTGCAATCCAGATAATCTTGGTAATGCTGTATAGAAGAGGACAAACGTCAACCTCTGCATCCTTCTTATGGTGATTTTATTAACAGCATTGCTTTATTTAATGTTATTTTGATTTCAAATTGACTAAAAACTTAAATTGGGAGGGTTTATTTTTACTTTGTTTAATTTTTTTATTTTAAAGCAATTTGGGATTGTCTAAAATTCTGTATTCAAAGGTGGGCTTAAAAATATGTTTGTAATGGCATCCTACCGTTACACTGAAGTCGTATATATAGGTGACTTCATATCCTTACCTAAGGCATGATTTAATTCCTCCTGTAATAATATATGGAGGGAGACGGCCTTCCTTTACTCCACTGTTATTGCTTTGGAACAATCTATTAAAGGCCTGAATTTGTTAAAAACTGATACGCAGCCATGCATCCAAACCACTCAGTTCATGTTTCACGTCTAATTCTTGTTACTATAAATATTTGAAAGTGTTCCTCTAGGATACTTTGAGTCTCCACTTTCTTTACACATGAGCCTTCCATCCATGCATCCATATACATACTTTTACCTTTAAAAAGATGCTGAGTTCTTGCCCTTTTCCTTGATTTTCCATAGAAAGAGTTACTTTCTTCCGTTGATACCTCTCTGTGTGCAATAGAGCAGACTTTTGTCATGATAAAGATGCTTTGTTGACACGTGTGCTTTTTCCTTGCGTTTCCTTATAGAGAGTTCTTTTCTTTCCTTGATTCCTTTCTGTATGCACTGTGTATTTATGAAGGTACTAGAAATGCATACTATATATCCATTCTTCATTCAAATCATTCTCTCCCTCTACACCATGGGTTGATCACAGAGCTTGGTATATATCAGGTGTGGAAATATTTCCCTTATATTTGCAGCTTTCATTTGTGCTCTGTATTGCTGTAACTCCATGTTGTGTGGTGGTTGATGTTGTTTGCTGTTTTATGTCACTATTAATCGTCATTGGGATTGGGATGGACACATACAGGTAGGAGCTGGGGAATGAAGGTTGGATGCCCAGACTGAAAACTCACGGTAGGTAAACTCGTGTTTGTCACTTTCTGAGTCTAGCACCAATCATTTATTCATGATAATGCAGTGCAATGCTCTGAGGCCATTTCCATATATCTCAAAAATTCCTCCAACAGCTTCTGTAATACCAATTTTCCTTCTCTTTTCCAAGCTGATGAATCTATAGATGTTTCCCAGAAAAGTCACTTTTTTTTACTTCTTGTTTTCCTTAAACACCAGTTAAAAAAAAGTCACTCTTTGGTTTCTGGTTTTCTTTCAACTCTGCTAACAGCAATCCAATTGTGATCATTCCTTCTACACTGGCACTTCTTAAACCTGTGCTTCCCCTACATACTCAATGTGGTAATTCCAGAATGTATATAGATTTGAACTGTAACACTTATGGTCATTACAGTTTTTCCACCATATTATTAATTCTTAAACAGTCGGTAATGTTTCAATCTTAACCTCCAGGGATGGGATAACTAAAAAAAATTTCTCTTTGTGAAACATGTTCCTTTGTTGTTGCAGAATGGTTAATTGAGTAAAGTACAAGGAAATAAGTTACTTATCTTCTGGGAGCTTTTGGTGAATTGGGTTTTCATGGTGCTCCACTGACAGGCGTATGTAGTGCCACACGAGGAATATTATAATAATTTTCATGGAATTTAATATGTATGAGATTTGTCAAATTTTTCTTGTTGATTTTTTTGTGAGCACTACACACAGAATATAGCATAGAAAATAGCTATATACAGTGCAAAAACAAAATTCTTACAAAAACGTATATCCAACATCTCCCTTTATCTACTTACCAACACACAGCTATCGATCCATAAATGGAGTGATTGATTTTAATGTTTTATGTTTCAGAAGTTGTCCCCATTCAAATGAGGGAGGACACAGATATGCTAGAGCAAGACTGGATGACCTTCCTAACACCCAGAATGGGATTGGACCTATATTAGTCGCTTCTTGACTTATGCACTCTACCACTGAGCTGCTCCAGCTCCCATCATTGTAATGGAAAGATAATCAGTAATTTTTGGGGGTAACCTTGAAAAGATTTCATTTTTAAATGACATGCTTTTTCTTGATGAATCATCAGAACATATCTTATACATCTTTGCTTGTTCATATAGTTGATTACACACAAGTGGATATTTCAAGGAAAGGGAAGAGGAACTGTCCACATCTAAAAACCCTTAGAGTCACTTCTTTAATAATACTGAGTACTCTATACAAGTGTGGAATTCTTTCTTCCTGATTACCTTTAGATATCGGTTTTTATTGCCTAAGTTTACATTTGGAATAGGAGGTCTAAATTCTCTCCCAATCACTTCAAGGGACACAAGTATATTGAATTTATATTCTAATTAGAGTACAGTATTTATGTTTATTTTTGCATTCATTCACTGCATGCATCTATTTCTTCCAGTAACAGAATTTGCTCATACCTGTCAGGATGGAGGTTAAGTACCCGAAAAGAATGCTTAGAATGCATTGTGGATATTTTTTTTTAAATTTTCTTCACCTTTGACAGTAATCTCATTATTTCCTCCCTCTGCTAACTCTATCTTTCGTGCTACTGATCTGAAGGCAACATGATGTTGCTCCTCACTCCAGCAAGTCACTTGATAGTGAACTTTGATTATTTTGGTCAAGGATCTCCTGCCCACATGTTTGGCTATTATTCGACAGTATTTCCATCCTGCACCTTAGGCTGAAAGACCTTCCGTCTTACACACTTAGAGCTATATTTCTTTGACCTTGATAGAAGGACCTCCATTGATGTTGTCTGCTCTGCTCATATCTGTCAGAGTGGAGAAGATTCCAAAAATAATCAATGTGCAAGTTACATGAGTGATTTTTCAGGAATCTTGTTCATTTGCTCCTCATACACATATTTTGAAGTCTTTGTTATATTGATATGAAGGAGTTAATATCTTTTCTTTTGGGTTTGGCAGATTGTAATTCTGTATTTTCACCCTGAATTTATTTACTTGTTTATGACCTGATAATCACTTATTTTACTTTTCTACAATCAATATCCAAAATTCTGATTACAAATGAATGTCTTAAGACATTGTGCACAAACACTGAAAGAATAATTAAAGAAAATCTGATAGAAATGTTTTACTGATAAGACATTTATATACATTACATTGAAACACTTAGTAACACTGTCATCCCTTTATAAAATATAATCATATCTTTTATGGTCTTAATTTTGAGCTCTATCTGTCTAGGGCTTAAGTATGACTACTGCACTTGTCGTGCTGGAATGGCAATATCAAAAGGCCGGTCAGTATAGATTCCGTTTCGTCTGTTGGACCAAAGACGATCCATCTTTGACAAGAGGACACATGGTTCTCTTCCTTTCACATTCGAAATATTCTACACATGAATTCTTATTGTAGTTTGCCACAGTAGAAGAAATCTAAGATTCATGTGAAGAATATTATGATATCCACACGCAGATTGTTTCTCTCAAAATTTTTTGAATTATTAATAAATATATTCATATGAAACCTACACTGTATGTTTGTACTCGAGGAGGAGGTGGATACAGGATTTCTCCATTGTATCAAAATGACAGAGCCCAAGGAATAATATCTATGGATGAGAATGTATGCTATATATACAATGTTAACTCAATAAAATATTAAATTTCCTTCCAGTTACAGACTTTACACCTAATTTATTAAAATATTTTCACTAATACTATATATAAAAATTTACACTTTTTATATCCTAATGTATCGTAGGTAAATATCGCTAATATAATCTATATATGTGTATATATAAATTTTATATAGGTAACAATTGAAAAATATTGTGAGTGATCATAATACATTCCCTGGGTCTTCATTACAAGTATGATCATTAGGAATAATGACTTTTTCCTATGTCATAAATACATGCAAATATTACCACAAAATGACTTCACAAACATTCATACTATAAAGAAACATCTAATTTACTACAAGCTAAGCATGCTACAGTATTAAATGAGAGCTGTTAATACACTTATTCCTGATGAGAAGGAGGACCTCTCTTTAATATTCAACCTCCAAATTAAAAAAGCAAGAGCTCCCAAACTCATGCTGTTAACCATTATCAGAATAAGATTTCATCTTAAGGATCTGAAAGAAGTTATTTCCATATAAATAACTTTAAAGCACAAGGAAATGGTTTAATTAAAAGTCTTAGGTGATCAATATTTACCAAAAATACTTGATACCATTTCTGGATCATAATGTTGATGTTTGGGAGCTCTTGCGATGAAAACTTTTAACAACAGATATCTTAGGGATTCATCATGAGATCTGGTGTCAGGCTTTCAGTATCCCCATCATTAGTCACCAAGTGTGGTATTAACAATTCACACACTTCTCCATTCAAACTAGCAAGATCCATATCATGGGTAGGTGAGTCACCCATCTGAGGTGGTATAATATACTCGCTCGTTTCACTCTCAAGAATATTCTGTCTGGTCTTTAAATCTTTCTCTCCTGTTGTATCTGACTGACTGGAGGTATTCTGATTACTTGTGATATGATCTACATGAAGTTGGTTTTCCAAGGACGAAGTATTTTTTGGAGATACTGGAGGGATGACAGTCAGGCCTGCTGACGATGTACTTGATCCACCCATAGAGGGATTTCTGTAAAGAAGTAAACATAATCTTTAATGGTACCCTTAATTAATTTTGGTAATTATCCTCCACCCTTACAGGTATACATTGATACTATGCCAACTCTGGCTACCAATCCAGATCATTTCAAGATACAAACACTCCCCAACTTTCGATCGCGTTACGCTCCGAATTGCCTTTCGTATTCTGAATCGTTCTGAAGTTAATATTTTGTATGTACAGAGTTGTATATGTCTACCAAACATGCCTACATCAAGTATGTAATATATTAAAGTTGTGTTAGAACATAATACAATTATTTTCTTATCCTAAAGACACAATAATAAAACATAAAACGTAAATTATATTAATAATATTTAACAATAATTCTGTAATTGTTTTTTTACCTTTGAAAATGGTTAGAACATAATACATTTGTTTTCTTATCCTGAAGACAACAATAAAACATAAAACATATATTATATTTATAAACTGTAATAATAATCTGTTGTAATACTGTAATAATAACTATTGAAACTGGTAGAGAAGACTTGAGGTGATGGATGAGAAATGGTAAGGTGTTGCAAACTTTCATAATACAATTGTTTTCTTACCCTAAACATACAATAATAAATTATAAATTATAATAATGAACTGTATTAATAATAATATTGACCATCTCGTGCACCATAAGTTTCAATAAGTTTTCTTTTCCATGCTCATATGCGAAATCCTGTGTCTAGCTGGCAGTTTTTTATCGTGCCGAGATATCTTGTTTCTCAGCAATTTTCCTCCCCAAACCTACATTTATGATTATACATACTGTATCAATGACTTCGTTATTTGTTGTCTATTTACGATTCAATAAGAAAAGAGAAACAATAATTCATAGGACCATTTATGGACAAGGAAAAAAGTGCGCATAAAGAGACGTACAGTCTGAGTGATGAGTGAGGGAGACGGAAACTGCCTTTGTTTTATGCCTCACCCTCAAAGCCATCTCAGTGGAGATGGTTGCTAATTAGTTCATTCAGGAGAGTGTGAGGAACTTGTGTTCAACCAAAAAATTATGCCATTGTCGTGAATTTAACTATCTAAAGATAATATTTTTGTTCAAATGGACGCCAGTGGGATCACAGTGCACTTAGACCCTAAAAATTTATACACGCCATTGGCGTCACCGTGCGCGAGACGGTTAATAAATTGTAATAATAGTAATAACAAAAACCTCTGAAACTGGTAAAATAGGCTTGATGTGAGGGATTAGAGATGGTAAGGCGTTGCAGAGTTACAGTGTCAGCAGGTTAATGATGTCAGGAGGAGGGGCTGTGGTGTATGACACAGAAGGCAATGGAAATTATATACTTGTGGCTAAGAGCACTGTGTCTACAATTTCTTGGGATCTTCACGTGTCTTGAAGAATTGCTCTAAGGAAGTTTGCAGCCTTTTTTTTTTTCTTTCTTTTTATAGTATATGATACGATGATATTGGATAGCATCGTGGATGCTATTTCTACTTTTGAGAGTCTTTCAGAAATCGGGTCCTGGTTCTCAAAAATAGAACTTTCTATATAAAAGTACACCCCTCGGCCATCAACTTCGTTTCATACTTCTTCAGGGGACAAACTTTTCTACTTGTTCTTCTCTTTGCATGGCTTCCAATTCCATTAGTTTGTCGTTTGTCAACTACTGTGAATGTGACTCGAACAGCTCTTCAAAGTCCTCTTCCTCCAAGTCAAGGTCCAGCTCCTTCTTTATTTTGAAGAGATTTTCAAGGATTTTTCGTGTCCTTCTTCTTTGGTGTAAATCCATTAAAATCATTGATGAACTGAGGGCATAAGGCTTTCCAAACACTGTTCATTGTGGTTTCGGTAACTTCAAGCCATGCAGCATCAATATACTTGATACACATGTAAATATTAAATGCCTTCCAAAAGTTACCTAAGGTCATTTGAGGGTTATCATCCTCTGCTGTCAATGTGCGCCTGTATGTACAACGAATGTAATATTTCTTAAAATTGGCTATTACACCTTTATCCATTGGCTGAAGGAGTGAAGTTGTGTTAGAAGGCAGAGAGACAACTTTTACATAGGGATGATAATCGTCCAAGTGTGGTGAGTGGCCAGGGGCATTATCCAAGATCAAGAAAATCTTGAAAGGGACTCCCTTCTCCCAGAAATACAGCTAGATTTCATGTATAAAGTGGTGGAAAAACCATTCCTCCAATACAGCGAGTGTCATACTGGCATTGTTGTTGGACATCCAAATTACAGGAAGTGAACTCGTCATGATATTCTTCAATGCCCATGGATTTTCAGCTTAGTAAGCTAAGAATGGTTTGAGCTTCAAGTCTCCTGAAGCATTGCTGCAAAGCATCAAGGTCAACATATCCTTTGCCACCTTCAAATCCGGCATTGTCTTCTCTTCACAGCTGATGTACGTCTTCTTTGGCATTTTTTCCAAAAAAGGCCAGTCTCGTCCATGTTGAAAATTTGCTGAGGAATATAACCACCAGTTTCGATAATATCCTTTAGGATGTTTGGGATTTCTCGGCAGCCACTTTGTCGGCACTCTCTTATTTACCGGTAACGGAAACAGGGTGAAAGTTTTCATGTTTCTTAAAATGTTGGAATCATCCAACATGTGTGGAGATTTGTAGCTCGCGGATTGGTCGGTGCAGCGACCGCTTCTTCCCATCTACCTCCAGACTCTGAACCTCTCTTCCTCCTTCTGTCTTTCCTAATTCTTATGACCTTTCATCCTTCAAAAAGCATATCTATCGTCATCTCAGAGCCTAGTCCTCCATTTCTCTGGGTCCTCTGTACTTTGACTGTTTTTTGCTGTCTGACGTTTTCCTTTGTGTGACATTACCTCATCTCTGCCTTGCCCTTAACCTTTTTCTTTTCCTTCGTCTTGGTATTTTTTCGTGCCCGGGCCTTTATTGATGAGGGCAGTTTCTGCCTGTCCCGGTGTCACACTCTTAAAAAAAAAAAAAATAACAATGCAAACGTTTTATAACCAGCCTAACCTTCAAATCTTTGAATAGGGATAAAACCTCTTCTTGAATCAACATTAGGCTAAGTCTTACAGGCCGCTGCCACTGGTGTTCTATCCAAATACTAAGTAGTTTCTCCATTTCTCCTATTAACTTCCCCCTTGTCTTGTTAATAAAAGTAAACTGCGTAGGCATTGCACTTTTCACATGTACCATAATACGATCTTTGTACTTGTCAATCGTGCCAACAGTAGAACGGTTCATATTGTAAGAGCGGGCTACCACCATTTTTTCAATATTATCAAGCTT
>JAXCGZ010006847.1:15000-24319 GCA_037179515.1 Halocaridina rubra | reverse complement strand
ACTTCTGAACATATATTCTCATAATGGAAAAAAAACATACATCAGTGCATTTCTTCCGAAAGAAAAGAAAATAAATTAAATAAATAAACTCCATTAATTTCAATATATTTCCACACGTTCAAGCTTCAATAAGGGCAAAGACACTTTCCTCGCTATTGCCATGTGTGTGTCAAATATATCTATGATTCAAGCAAGTACTACATATGGTTATTTCTTTGGAATAAATTTTCATCATTCTTGTGCGGTGGGTGAGAAGCTGAGCTGAATCCTCCTATAGTTATCTCTCTCTCTCTCTCTCTCTCTCTCTCTCTCTCTCTCTCTCTCTCTCTCTCTCTCTCTCTCTCTCTCTCTCTCTCTCTCTCTCTCTCTCTCTCTCTCTCTCTCTCTCTCTCTCTCTCTCTCTCTCTCTCTCTCTCTCTCTCTCTCGGTACTTCATGCTTAATCCACGGATAGGGGACAAGAAATTCTCCTCAGAGTTCCCTTCCTTCTTACAAGTCGAGTAACTGGGGGGGAGTAAGAGCTTTGCATTGACTCGACCATCCCAATATAAGAGTAATAGAGGTAGAACGAGAGTTCTGCTTATACTCGATCACCCTCCCCCCTGTAAGGGAGATTACGGCCTCTGTAAGAGAATACATATACTAGCATTTTCTCTCTCTCTCTATATATATATATATATATAATATATATATATATATATATATATATATATATATATATATATATATATATATATATATATATATATATATATATATATATATATATATATATATATATATATATACCGCACTGTATTTTATGATAACCAGCATTATATATGTAACAAGGCCCTTCATGAAGTGATACATATACATCCTCTAACAAACACTTTCATGCTATTCTGCCTTGGCGTAAGGAGCAGTGAGTGGACCATAAATATGTCGCCTTTTCGGCTCTAGTAAATAAATCCTGTGAACAGCTCCTTATCAAGTTCCCCAGAGGGAGTCTGCAAAGCTAGATCTAGCTATAACTCTTCTTTTCAAAAAGGATTATCATATAATCTCTGCCAACAACTACACACACAGATAGCTACAGAAGTAGAAAAGATAGGTATGGTTGTGTGTGTGCGTGTTTTTGTGTGTGCATATACCAAGGAACCAAAATAGGCTTGAAATTTATGAGGAAAGTCATATAGGTACGATTGAAGTCATAAACTCAGTTGTTAACATGGCGCGGGAGAAAAAATGTAGGATTTTGATTATGGGAGACTTTAATCATAAAGAGATAGATTGGATAAATCTTGACCCACACAGTGGTGAGGACTCCTTTGGGGCAAGATTCCTAGATTGCGTACAAGGGAATTTCCTACACCAACATGTAATGGAACCAACAAGAGCCAGGGGTGGGGATGAGCCATCACTACTTGATCTGGTGTTCACAGATAATGTGTTGGATATTGAAAATATTGAGTATGAACCACCAATTGGAAAGAGTGACCACTGTGTGTTGTTGATGGAGTATATCATTGAAGACATTCTTCCTGAGAGTAGAGGCACTGAGGACATGAGGAGGAACTATCAGAAAGGAGATTACATCAAAATGAATGAGCTTTTTGCAGTTATTGACTGGAGAACCTTATTTTACAACAAATCTGTACAAGAAATGTGTGACATCTTTTGTGAGAAATATGGGAAGATAGTAGATTGCTGCATACCTGTCACCAAAGTAGGTGTAATTCATGCCAGAGAGAAATGGTTCGATAATGGGTGTAAAAGAGCTAAGGAGTGGAGAGACAAATGCTGGAAAAGGTATAGGAGGAGAAAAAACATAAATGCCTGGCAAACCTACAAAAGAGCAAGAAATGACTACCTAAGTAAAAGGAGAGAGGCAGAGAAAGATTATGAGAGGGACATCACCAAGAAGGCTAAAGAAAATCCCAAGCTTTTCCACAGCTTTATCAGAGGAAAACTGAAGGTAAAAGAACAGGTTTTAAGGCTAAAGAGAGCGGATGGAAGCATCACTGAGACGGACGAAGAGATCTGCAAAGAATTGAACAAGGAGTTTCAGTCAGTATTTACAGTAGAAAATACCCCACCCCCTCAGATTGCAGAGATAGAAGCTCAAGGGCCGGTATTAGAGAACATCAACCTTACAGCCACAGAGGTATGCAAGGCGCTGATGGATTTAGATGTTCATAAAGCTACAGGTCCTGATGACATATCCCCTCATGTGCTTAAAAAATGCGCAAACACAATATCAGTGGCACTAAGTATCATATTTAAGGAGTCATTGGAGTCGGGGGAGATTCCAAGATGCTGGAAACAAGCAAATGTGATACCTATCTTCAAAAAGGGAAGGAGGGATACGGCTCTGAACTATAGACCAGTTTCCTTGACCAGCATAGTTTGCAAACTTATGGAGAAACTACTAAGGAAACATATCTCTCTTCACTTGGAATCCTTCAACTTTTTGTCAGTGAGGCAACATGGCTTCAGAGAAGGAAGATCAACAGTAACAAACTTATTAGAATTTTATGATGAGGTAAGCCAAATCTTACAGGAAAGAGAGGGTTGGGCAGATTGCATATTCCTAGACTTCCAGAAAGCGTTTGACACTGTTCCACATGGGAGACTTATTAGGAAGCTGCAATCAATGGCTAGAATAGGTGGAAATGTCTTGGAATGGATAAAAACTTACTTAGAAGGAAGGGAACAGAGGGTTAGAGTAAGACACTCAGTGTCTGAATGGAGAAGAGTTAGTAGTGGAGTTCCACAGGGTTCAGTTTTAGGGCCACTTTTGTTCCTTGTATATGTAAATGACCTACCAGAGTCTGTAAATTCATTCATGAATATGTTTGCAGATGATGCAAAGATTGTGAAGAAAGTAAAAAACGAGAACAATGGTAGAGAACTTCAGGAGGATCTAAATAATCTGCATGAGTGGTCAGAAAAGTGGCTAATGAAATTCAATACCTCAAAATGTAAGGTAATGAGAATGGGTACAAGTGCAAGAAGGCCCAAGCTTGACTACTCGGTGGCTGGAGTACAGCTTCAGGAGACAGAAAATGAGAGAGATCTAGGAGTAAACATATTGGCAGATTTGTCTCCAGAAATACATATAAATGGCGTAGTAAGGGCAGCATATGCATTCTTATCAAATGTAAGGGTAGCCTTCAGGCACATGGACAAGGAAATGTTCAGAAATATTTATGTAACCTATGTGAGGCCAAAACTCGAATATGCAGCCCCCTTTTGGAATCCGCACTTGAAAAAGCACATAGCTAAGCTTGAAAAAGTTCAAAGACATGCCACGAAACTGGTGCCAGAAATACGCAATCTCGGTTATGATGAGAGGCTGAGGGAATTAGACTTGCCATCACTCGAAGCTAGAAGAGTAAGGGGGGATATGGTGACAGTCTTTAAATTCCTTCATGGTTATGATAGAGTGGATAGGGATCGATATTTCGATATGGCTGGCTCTAGAACTAGAGGTCATAGTTTGAAGCTTCGGAAGAAAACTTGTTTGCAGGATGTAAGGAAATACTTTTTCAGTGTAAGAGTAGTTGATAATTGGAATTCGCTAAGCGAGGAGGTAGTTAATGCTACCTCAATCCATAGTTTTAAGGACAGGTATGATAAGTATGACTAAGTCTAAAAATGGAACCGATCAGGAGACGGGAAGATACGAGCTTTGGGCTCTTTCCCGTAAACACAATTAGGTAATCACAATTAGGTAATCACATGCGTACGCTTAAGGCGTTGCGGAATGTAAAGCTCTAGGTCTTAATAGAAGTAGGAAACTTTGCTCTAGAAAAATACATGATCATGAGTGAATATTGAAATATATTACTGTCCTTCCCTCTCACTAGGATTCAAATCTATAGCACAAAGACAATCCATGTATGTTCATAAAGTATTACCAATTGTACTTAACATTGTGACACAAGAAACTTCTTTGTTCACAGATAGAACAGGGAATGAATAAAATCTACGGATTGTCTTTATTAATTCTATCTCCATAATCTAATCTCACTCGCGACCTGTTTCCATATCCTATTCTCATGCTTATTCTAAAGTCATGTAAAGTATTCATATCAACACATCATATGCCCCAACAATAAAGCATATAATTGCACCTGTCCAAAATTCGAATTTACTGCACAAAGGCAATATATGAATGTATTTTAAGCCTTTACCGACTGGAAGATTGAAGGTCTCAGAAGATGTCAGAAACCTCTCTGCCGAGAGCTAAATGAGGGAATGGCCTGAATGTTACTCTTCATTCAACTTCCACCTCAGAACCTCATTCGTGGCCTATTTTACGTGACTTTCAATAGATAATGTATAAATATACATATGAATATCAATTCGAAGTTATAGTATGCTCTCTTCATATCAACTTAGTCCATACCATTTATATCGAACATGTATAACAGAATATGCAATATGTGTAGTGTATATTCGGATGAATGGAAATATATATACATATATATATATATATATATATATATATATATATATATATATATATATATATATATATATATATATATATATATATATATATATATATATATATATGTATATATATATATATATATATATATATATATATATATATATATATATATATATATATATATATATATATATATATATATATATATATATATATATATATATATATATATATATATATATATATATATATATATATATATATATATATATATATATATATATATATATATATATATATATATATATATATATATATATATATATATATATATATATATATATATATATATATATATATATATATATATATATATATATATATATATATATATATATATATATATATATATATATATATATATATATATATATATATATATATATATATATATATATATATATATATATATATATATATATATATATATATATATATATATATATATATATATATATATATATATATATATATATATATATATATATATATATATATATATATATATATATATATATATATATATATATATATATATATATATATATATATATATATATATATATATATATATATATATATATATATATATATATATATATATATATATATATATATATATATATATATATATATATATATATATATATATATATATATATATATATATATATATATATATATATATATATATATATATATATATATATATATATATATATATATATATATATATATATATATATATATATATATATATATATATATATATATATATATATATATATATATATATATATATATATATATATATATATATATATATATATATATATATATATATATATATATATATATATATATATATATATATATATATATATATATATATATATATATATATATATATATATATATATATATATATATATATATATATATATATATATATATATATATATATATATATATATATATATATATATATATATATATATATATATATATATATATATATATATATATATATATATATATATATATATATATATATATATATATATATATATATATATATATCAGAGACCAATCAAGGAGTGATACATTTACACACTGTAACGAGTATTTTCAGGTTATTCTATCTTGTTGAAGAGAGCAATTGGAGGGCAATAAATACCTCGCCTTTCCGGCTCTAGTATATAAATCCTGTGAACAGGTTCTTATCAAGTTCTCCAGAGGGAACCTACTTGGCTAGATCTGACTATAACTCTTGCTTCTCAGAAAGGATTATCAAATGAATTCTACTGATATATCACCTAAATATCAAACTATATCATATATATATATATATATATATATATATATATATATATATATATATATATATATATATATATATATATATATATATATATATATATATATATATATATATATATATATATATACTAGCTATCCAAATGCACATTATTATATATTACATACTTCTTTGTGATTTTTTCTGCGCTTGTTCATTATAGTTATTATATTAAGCATTCAAAATTATTTCTTTTAGTTTTTAAATTCAAAATATGCTGAGTTCAAGTCGTTGGCATAAATAAGAGCTTTTATACATAGACATTATAAAAGATGACCACTTTTGTTGTGGTTTCAATTCTATTAAAATCCTTAGTGTTTAGCTAGTGAAGTAAGTAACTTAGTCCCAAAGTAACTGTAGTTCCAATGGTCGGCCAAAGGAAGAGTTTTAATGGAGTTTTAATGGACGAAGACATTTTTATAGCTTTCATAATGAGCGAACTTTGCGATCTTGGTTAGTGCCATGAAGTTACTGTGTAAAGTATCATAATGTTTAGTACTAATAGAATTTAGAAACGAGCAACTAGCAAAGCTAAACAAGCTTAAAAGCTAAACAAGCTTAAAGCTAAACAAGCTTAAAGCTAAACATGCTTAAAGCAAAACAAGCTTAAACTTTATTATTGGTTGTTAAAGGTTCTAAAACTACAAAGAGTATAACTAATCTAACAATACTAAAAAAAAAAACTGAACTTTGGATAATTATCTTTTGTCTAGTCTAACGAACACAAGCTTTATTTTGACAATGCCAATCCTACTTTCCATTGTTTTCATTTTAACATAAGAATATCATGGGTATTTTTTTATTACTTTGGACCTTCTACATGCCTTGATCTAATCAACAAATTAGAGGAAAATCAGAGAAGTTTTTATTTTCTTTATCCTCTCCTAAGAACTTAATTTAGCGAATAACTTATCGGCATGTTTATGAACCTTTTCTAAGTATATAATTTTTTTTTATCTCTAGGAGGTTAGCAGAGGAGACGAACATATTCCGTTTTATTTATACCAATATGACATATATTCCTGAACATATCTTTTGTCATCTACTTGCGAGTCACAATGTTTGAAAATATAGCATGAAATTATCTTGCCATTTCGGGAAGAGGTTTGTTAGAAGGCTAACTCCGATATCCTCTCTCCCTGTATATTTTCCTTGATATATTTGAATTACTGTGCGTCTGTGGATGCCTCTGTGTACACATATTCGTTCGTGTGCCCGTATTTGTGTTAAGTATACATAACACTTTATATAGAAAAGAATATTACACCTAACTTCAGTAAATATATGATATAATTATCACGTAAATAACATGAGTGGAAATTGAACGTCTGAAATGTATTTTCAAACCCTGGTTCACGTCCCCCCCCCAAAAAAAAAAATAATATGAATAACTCATCGAAGTATGATGTTAAGGACTTTCTTACATCATAACTTGAAATGCCAAGAAACGCAATTAATCACTTTGTACTTCGTTCACTAGGTTAAATACGCCTTTGTCTTTCCAGTTTCCAGGAAGAACCTTCAATGGAAATGTGAGACGCTTTTAGTCAATATGTTACCTGCAGTTTTATGTCCTCTGAGCTTCAAGGAGTTGGTTATCAAAGTGATAGCCCTTGCGTGAAGACTGTATTCTAAATAGTCTCATATGTCAAAACAGAATATTTCCTGAAAATAGAAGTTAATTGCTAGCATGAAAGATCTGCAATGGCTGGGTACTTGTGATAGGTACTAAAAATCTGAGTGTTACGCGGAATACCTTCAAGGAATGCATGTTATTCTGTCTACTCAAAGCAATTGGTGTAGAACGAAAAATGTTGAGAATTCTACACGTGTATTCTGAGAAAGATATATTCATATTTCTCCATCTCTACTTCAGATATATTTCATATATTAACACTACGATGCTTATTTTAGTACTAGAACTCCTTATATTTTTCGTAAGGTGTTATAAACCTTTTTTATTCAAGTCTAAAGAGACTTTAACTATGATAAACATATCATCAAATTTGTTTTAGTCGAGAAAGCATTTTTCCACACGAGTTTTCTTTTCAGGTTTAAATATATTTTAGATATTATAACCACATATCATATTTGTCTTAAGGGTGGAAATATTTCAACAAATGATACATACCCCTTCTTTTCAAGTTTAAGCAGATTTTAGTTATATTAAAATTCGCCGTGTTTAGTTTAGTTTTACCAGTATCTTTCCAACAGTGCTTTACACTTCTCAAGTTTTCAAACACATTTTAGATGTAGGAAACACATTGTGATTGTGTTAGCCGTAGCAGAATACACTATTAACAGGGCTTGAATAAATAGGAGCTTATAGAGCACAGTCAAATAACCATCGAAAGACAGGAAATAAATAAAAGCCAAGAATAAACTTAAGGAACCCAGGCTCCGAAAAGTGCAAAAAGGTCATCTTTCTTCTAAAGTTAAAATTGTTGATCTCTTCTCTTCACGAAATTTTATAGTCTTGATGGAATTATATTTGCAAGCATTATCAACATAAAAATATTTGAGGAATTAATAGGTATTCCTTAGTCTACAGACCCACCAGGATTATAGTATCGAAGATTTGAGCTAAATTTTATCTTCCAGTAAGAGCAAAATTCACAAATTACAGCCAAGCGCCCACAGACGCCCACTTGCCCAAGGGCAGAGTATTTTGGAACTAAAGGGGGGTTTACACGGTCAAACGGTTAGTCGAACGCGGTTCGACAGACAAGTGTTTGAAGTGATGTTCGAACGTGCGAACGGGGTATTTGGTTGTCGAACACATTCCGAGTTCGACAACCAAATACCCCGCTCACTCGTTCGAACATCACTTCAAACACTTGTCTGTCGAACTGCGTTCAACGAACCGTTTGACCGTGTAAACCCCCCTTAATAGCATGTACTCCAAGAAATGCAGAAATTAACAATATTGCTTTTCAGTTATTAGAATCTTATTGAGCCTCCATTTGGGCAAAGTTTGCAAACGGTTCGTACATGCAGTTAATTCATAATTATGCACATCTTCCTGGAATGATATTTGCAAGCACTGGGATACTAAAACAAATCATAATTCATGTGTATGTGATTTATGCTAAAAATGATCTAGGAGAGTGAGAACAGCATTCATTTTCAGTGTAACACAACGTCCACACACGACAAAATTACCCAAGGTGAGAGTATTTTGGAATTACGGTCAAGATACCAAAAAATGCTGAGATTAGCAAGAGATATCATTAATTTTTAGGTCTTGATGAAGTCGACAAATTTTGCATAAGGAATATGTAAGTCAGTAATTCACGTTTATTCAAACTTATGAATTGAAATTTGACATCAATAATGATGATAATAAATTAGAAAAGACTACAAGGCTCTCATTATCCTACAAACCAATAAACACCGATAAATGACAGATAAAATCTAAAAAAAAAAAAGAGTTCTTACAGTCAGCACAGCGTTCACCAACTG
>JAXCGZ010006847.1:0-10000 GCA_037179515.1 Halocaridina rubra | reverse complement strand
GTAGGTCATTTACATATACAAGGAACAAAAGTGGCCCTAAAACTGAACCCTGTGGAACTCCACTACTAACTCTTCTCCATTCAGACACTGAGTGTCTTACCCTAACCCTCTGTTCCCTTCCTTCTAAGTAAGTTTTTATCCATTCCAAGACATTTCCACCTATTCTAGCCATTGATTGCAGCTTCCTAATAAGTCTCCCATGTGGAACAGTGTCAAACGCTTTCTGGAAGTCTAGGAATATGCAATCTGCCCAGCCCTCTCTTTCCTGTAAGATTTGGCTTACCTCATCATAAAATTCTAATAAGTTTGTTACTGTTGATCTACCTTCTCTGAAGCCATGTTGCCTCACTGACAAAAAGTTGAAGGATTCCAAGTGAAGAGAGATATGTTTCCTTAGTAGTTTCTCCATAACTTTGCAAACTATGCTGGTCAAGGAAACTGGTCTATAGTTCAGAGCCGTATCCCTCCTTCCCTTTTTGAAGATAGGTATCACATTTGCTTGTTCCAGCATCTTGGAATCTCCCCCGACTCCAGTGACTCCTTAAATATGATACTTAGTGCCACTGATATTGTGTTTGCGCATTTTTTAAGCACATGAGGGGATATGTCATCAGGACCTGTAGCTTTATGAACATCTAAATCCATCAGCGCTTTGCATACCTCTGTGGCTGTAAGGTTGATGTTCTCTAATACCGGCCCTTGAGCTTCTATCACTGCAATCTGAGGGGGTGGGGTATTTTCTACTGTAAATACTGACTGAAACTCCTTGTTCAATTCTTTGCAGATCTCTTCATCCGTCTCAGTGATGCTTCCATCCGCTCTCTTTAGCCTTAAAACCTGTTCTTTTACCTTCAGTTTTCCTCTGATAAAGCTGTGGAAAAGCTTGGGATTTGCTTTAGCCTTCCTGGTGATGTCCCTCTCATAGTCTCTCTCTGCCTCTCTCCTTTTACTTAGGTAGTCATTTCTTGCTCTTTTGTAGGTTTGCCAGGCATTTATGTTTTTTCTCCTCCTATACCTTTTCCAGCATTTGTCTCTCCACTCCTTAGCTCTTTTACACCCATTATCGAACCATTTCTCTCTGGCATGAATTACACCTACTTTGGTGACAGGTATGCAGCAATCTACTATCTTCCCATATTTCTCACAAAAGATGTCATACATTTCTTGTACAGATTTGTTGTAAAATAAGGTTCTCCAGTCAATAACTGCAAAAAGCTCATTCATTTTGATGTAATCTCCTTTCCGATAGTTCCTCCTCATGTCCTCAGTGCCTCTACTCTCAGGAAGAATATCTTCAATGATATACTCCATCAACAACACACAGTGGTCACTCTTTCCAATTGGTGGTTCATACTCAATTTTTTCAATATCCAACACATTATCTGTGAACACTAGATCAAGTAGTGATGGCTCATCCCCACCCCTGGCCCTTGTTGGTTCCATTACATGTTGGTGTAGGAAATTCCCTTGTACGCAATCTAGGAATCTTGCCCCGAATGAGTCTTCACCACTGTGTGGGTCAAGATTTATCCAATCTATCTCTTTATGATTAAAGTCTCCCATAATCAAAATCCTACATTTTTTTTCCCGTGCCATGTTAACAACTGAGTTTATGACTTCAATAGTACCTATATGACTTTCTTCATAAACTTCAAGCCTATTTTGGTTCCTTGGTGGGTTGTATACAACAGTTATTATAATGCTCTCTGACCCAGTATTTATGCGAGCAACAAGAAATTCCTTGAACTCACTTTCTATAGCCAAGTTTATTTCTTCGACTTGAATCCTTTCACTTATGAGCAGTGCTATCCCTCCACCAGTCCTCTCAGATCTTTCAACCCTTAGTATTCTGAAACCCTTAGGGAAAACTGTGACACTGTTTATGTCCTCACTCAACTTAGTCTCTGTAATTGCTACTATATCTGCCTTACTGTTGTGAATCCTATCTTTTAATTCTACTGCCTTACCAGCTAATCCATCAGCATTTGTGTATAATAATCTTAATGAGGCCCCATCCCCTGATCTTCTGTCATTATCTTCTTTATCTCCCCTTTGTCTGGAAGAACTCTGTAATGAAAATTTTTCTTCTCTTCTTCATTTCTTTCATCATTTAACCTTCTTGCCTCTTGCAACAAGTTTTTGATCTTTCCCATCTCTTCCTGTGTTCTGTATTGTCTAATGAACACTTCTTTGAATTCTTGAAGGTCTTTTAGACTTTTTTTTCTCAACAATATTTCCCTACATGTTTCCCCTCTCTCAAAGGTTACTTTTGTTGGTCTCGGCTTTCCTTCCCTCGAATATTTACCTAGTTGGTGTATGTTTACAATATCCTCAGGACCACATACTACTCCAAGCTTTCTTATCAGGTCTACAACCCTAGCTTTATTTTCTTCAAGTCTCCCCTGCCATGTTGGCTCCTGGGACTCGCTTATGCCTGAGATTACCACTGTCTTCTCCTTATCAAGTGCCTGTCTGATGAGTGGGTTTGCCCTTTCCATCACAACGTCTTTCATTTTTTTATTACTGTTTCTTTATAGTCAACTGTTTGTATGTTTTCCAGTGCCACCACCTTTACAGCCTCTTTTACTGCCACATTCCCCTTTAGTGCATCAGCAAAGGAAGTTTTCATGGCATCATTTTCCATATTCAGCTCCTGGAACTCTTTTCTGAACTGTTCAATGTTTTCCTTAATCTGGACATTCCAAGCAGCAATCTCGTCTCTCTCAGAAGAGAGCAGTGAACTAACATCTAATTCCTTTAGGTTGTCATTCAGCTGTTTGTTTTTATCTTCTTGTTTAGAAAGTCTAGATTCTAGTTGACTCTTTTCCCCTTCCAGCTTCTTTATTCTTTTTTCTAGTTCCTTTCTCTCCTGCCCTTGTGGTTTATTTGCTTCCTCCAAAGATCTTATTTGCTCTCTGAGTGTTTCATTCTCTTTCATTTCTCCATCCATATTCTTAATTTTATCATCAAGGCTTATAACCATTTCCTCTAAATTCTTGATTTTCTGTTTGAGTCTCCTGATGGCTACCCCTCCTACCGACCCATGGATGGGAGAGGTTTGGGACAGAGATGGCGTCATTTTTATGTTCTCCCTCTCACAGAATATAGAAAGAAGACGAGAAAGAGGAAATAAAAAGAGAAAAACTTTTAATTAAACTTCACACCGAATTTTTATATCTCCATATAAGGAATTCTATCAATGTCACCAGTAAGCATAATCTGGGTGTCATCAGCATACATAACAAGTGGGCAATCTCTTATAAATTGAGGTAAATCATTAACATATAGTAGGAGTAGAAGTAGTAATAGTAGTAGTAGCTATTATTATTATTATTATTATTATTATTATTATTTTTTTTTTTAATTTTTTTTATCATCATCATCATCATCTCTCTCTCTCTCTCTCTCTCTCTCTCTCTCTCTCTCTCTCTCTCTCTCTCTCTCTCTCTCTCTCTCTCTCTCTCTCTCTCTCTCTCTCTCTCTATCACACACACACACACACACACACACACACACACACACACACACACACACACACACACAAACATATACACTCGCAAAACCCCATTCACAAATCCTACGTTTCGACTAACTGCAACGATTTAAGATAAACAGTTTTAAGCATTTTAAAAGGAATGTCGTGAATTATTTATACTAGAAATAATATCTAGTCACATACTTCTAAAGCAAAAACTTATAGTTAAGAATATTATTAATATGTAAAAAGTGGCTGTAAAAAGATTAGGAAATAAAAGACTTGCTAGGATTAAACATCGACTAGAACGTGATCTGAGAAAAAGTATCTCCGAAATAATTTTCTAAATAGACACCTTTTGGTACATTCTAGTGTTCATAAAGCAGAAGGAGAGTTAGAATGGTAGACATTATATCAGTATAATGGTACAAACTTGCCATATGATACAAGCTACTCGCTACTTACACTGTTGCAGAGAGATTATAAGAGACAATTATTTCGCACGGAATCGGCTCAAACGAATTATATATTTTTCACATTTATAAAAATATGGACAGCAAGCACCCGTCCAAGGCTTTAAAACGTAAATATATTTTAGAAAAGGAAAAAAAAAGAATAATTAATGCCGAAAGCATGTATCATGACATGGTAATATAAATAGATACTACTGTAAGGCTTGAGACAGCATTATTGCAATGGATAAATTTGACTTTTGGATTAACAAAAATAAACCAAGTTTCATATTATAAAAAATATAATATGAAAAACTGGATTATAATGTATGTCTCATTAATTTCATTTTGTTCATTGTATGTATAGTGCAATTTTATAGTGACGCTTCGAATGGTGGGAGAAACTCCAGTGGAATTAAAATAACTTTCAATATGGATGTAGACAGGAGTTCAATGGTCAATATATAAAGAAAATAAAAAATAAAATTACTTCACTTCGAAAAGAGAACAGATGAATATATCACGTCCTGTACCTCTACATTTTCATATATTTACAGTTCATTGCTGTTTTATAGCGACCCTTCAAGGGCGAAAAAAGCTTTATTTCAACTAAAATGACATTCACTTGGAAATTTTGTGTCAAAGGCTGGGAGTCCAATGACCATGACCAACATAAACAAAAACAACCACTAGAGCCATCAAACGTCGAATGCAAAGTAAAACACCAGCACTACAGCATCTGCATAATTGTAAAATTGATCCTGTATCTGTATGCATAACACAACAGCTACAGAGAGGGGATAAAGTATGAACTATGTATTCTATTTTCTAAATATGACAAGAATAGAGAGAGAGAGAGAGAGAGAGAGAGAGAGAGAGAGAGAGAGAGAGAGAGAGAGAGAGAGAGAGAGAGAGAGAGAGAGAGAGAGAGAGAGAGAGAGAGAGAGAGAGAGAGAGAGAGAGAGAAGTGCGCGAGCATGCTTACGTGTGTGTGTGCGTTCGTTAGTTGTGAAAACTCCAGAAATATTTCTGAAACGAACATCAAACTATTATAAGTTTGTGTGGCATGTTTGACTTAACGGCAGAAGTTTCTATCCCATCTGGATGTATACACAATATTGCAAAAGAAATTTAGCTACATGCCGGGCATTTATGTTTTAACCAAAAATCTAAGCACTTGGGGGTACCGTATCAAATTGCCTTGTGGATGACCTCATCAATGTCTCGGTGACGGAGGGATGTAGTGACCTTTGATCCACAAGGATCTAAGATGGAGGAGATTGGGTGAATCAGGTTTCTGGAAAATAGGGATGTGCTTTGACTCAGCCATCCTTCTTCCAAAGTAGCTTACGGTCATTATATAAGTTATATGTACTGTTACTCCACTGACCTTGCACATACAGTGGCATACTCAATATACTCTGTTGTGTTAACAGTGCTTAGATGGTATCCAATATTTCCACCTTGAATTCCCCAAGCTGTTCTAATAAACAAACACACAAACAAACATTCATTTCCATTTTTTTACAAACGACAACAATGAATGTGAACTCGTGGGCTCTTCTTACGTCAACTTTTTCCCACTAAGCAACAAAAGTTCCTTTCTAACATTTAAAGATTCAGTACCTAAATTTCACTAAGTACATTATCATCATTATATCATTGTATGTAACTTTACGTAGGGAGTATACCAGCAGACAGATGAGCGGATTATAGTGGAAGAGTATCTGCACACGTTTGACCTTCCGCACTGGGTACAATTTTGGAATTTTCCTCTATGGAAACGATAGTAATAATAATTACGATAGCATGGTATAGTCATGCCGGATGTAAAGCCCCGATGAACATATAAATAAAATATGCATTTTAATCTTCAGTACCATTCATGAAAATATTTTATCTACTTTTTTAATACTTCTTATGTCTCAAAGTTTACTCAAATTAATATTATGATGTCCATTTAGCCAATCATCTGCAAAAAAAAAAAAAATAATATATATATATATATATATATATATATATATATATATATATATATATATATATATATATATATATATATATATATATATATATATATATATATATATATATATATATATATATATATGACAAGGTTATTGACTTAACCTGTTAGCTTCAGGTGTTCATCCCTTTCCAATGGCTTCATGAAAAAGCTTTCATACAATTCAAACGTTTTATTCAAAATATCAACACGGTTTAACTAACCCTCAACTTTCGAGTCCACGAATAAAATTCCTCTTCCTCCGGCCAAATATAAAAACCAAAATGACAATGGAGAGGCAAGTTTCCCGCCATACTCATCAACTCAACTCCCAAAAGACCGTTATTTACAAATCCCAAAGTTTCTAAAGCCGTTTCTCGCCATGTTCCAGCCATTCATTCCCAAGTTCATGAAGACACTAATCTCTTTAGCCGAAGCAATTATTCCTCGCGAAGTTCTCCTTCGGGATGCAATAGAATAGCTCTTACGAAGTGGAAAGGGAAAAGCTCTAGTTTAAGGCAGTCTTCCTTCAAGAGATCCAAGAGAAATGGCGAAAGGAGCCTCAAATGAGCTCAATATATGATGTAATATATTCCACCTTTTATACTGGTTCCATGATCATCCACTTCTATTCCATTAATATCAATTCTAGTATGTGGTATATAATTAACCAGGAAAAATACTATAGTATGGAAAAAGAATATTAAAAAAAGAAATTGAATATATATATGATGTGCAACATTGGTATCCAAATCGAATTAGACTATCAAAGCTACTCTTGAATGTCTAATTCTAAATTTTAATTCATGCTCTAAAGAGTTGCAGCCAGGGATCTTATTATTTACATTGGCATATTAAGTAGAAACTGAATAACAAGGTCTTCCAATAAGAGTGTTAATTCTAATTGTCCATACATATACTCTAAATATATGTAGTCCTGGTCTTAATTATCTCACAGACATATTATTCAGAAACTGTATGGCAAGATCTTCTTTCTGAAGCAATAATAACACCTCTTAAAGATATACTCAATATGGATATAGCCCTCGGTCTTCATAATTTTAAAGACAATTTTCAAAGCTGGAAAGACAAGATGTATATTTATCTGAGGCATAAGTCTAATTATACATTTCTTGGTCAATCCAAAATAAATCGAATCACAACTCTCAGTAAATTCAAAGATATGTTATCAACAAACTGAAAAGCAAGATCTGTTACTTGAAGTACTAACTCTAAATTTTCCATTGCCAGACTTACAATAATTAGCTGACAGACTTATTATTCCAACAATGAAAAATTACATCTACCTAATTATCTAAGGTAGCTGGTTTGACACTATTAAATTATTCAATTAACCCTTGGAGGTACACTATGTAATATCAAAGATCTGAAGGTCACACGTGGCTGGGCAGTAATGACTAGTGTACAATAGTGGTTCACTGATCAAAAAGACAGGACGCCATTGTTGAAGAGAAAACAGCAAGTGTTTTTTGTATTTATAGTACAACTCTTATGACCTGAATAAGAAATCGTATCTGTACTAATTGAAAGCTGCTTTTAAGGGTTATAATCTGATATATTTCATATATATATTAAGCATAATTTCTCAGAGTTAGAATATGAATATCTTTTCTAACTTTAAAATATCTTTTATTTTCTGAAAATATTCTAAAAGGTGGGACACATGGTAATTGGCGTAACTCTTATGCAAAAAGAGGATAAAATTAAATTTAATAAATGCCCTGAAGCGGATGGAAAATTTTAAATTTGTCCACCATATAAAATTAAGGTAATTTATATATGTCTTTTAAACAAAGTTGGAGATTTGGCAAAGGGATAACTCTTCTTTAAGCAAAAACAGCATAAAATTGAACTAAAAGAATCACGCTCTCCATCAATATTTAAAAGAAAAATAATAATAATAATAAAAAAATCTATAAACTTTTGAATACATAAGTTCGAAACAGTAGAGATATGTTCAGGATCACCTATGCCATAAAACATACCCTGAGCACAAGACACACATTCTAAGATATCTGTAATGCCCATAACCCATAATTTTCAACATTCATCTCAATTTATTTCCCCATCCCTCCTAAGAATGTGGTCTAAGCGTGCAGAAAACATATCAAATACTTCACAAAATAACAATATTATCATGCAACCTGAGGGAATGGGTAATTATGCTTCTTCTGTGTTCCCCTGCATGTTATAAGAGTCGACCAAATGGGGCAGAGCGAGGAAACTGGGAACCACCTTTTCTGTATTACGTTTCTGCATAATCAAAACATTTTGCTTTGATTAAGCCACCTCCCTTATAAGGGGGTATATGGTTTTATTATATAGATAGGTAGATACAGCAACCTTCTGAAGATCTTTAACTTGCCAGTGATGGCAATACACAGTGTAGAATGCATCCAAAGACTACTGAAACTGAACACATTCATCACTATATCACTTGGAAATAATTATGCAAGTTCTTGACTTTCAGACTTTACTGACTAAAGTAAGCACATGCAACCAGACTCACACGTATAGACACATATACACAAAAACACACACACATTGCACCCTCCAGAGCTCATTAACTTTCATTTTGTGATCTGCAGAATTTCTTCCAACTGCCATTCAAAGAGCATACTGGAATAATGGCAGTGTCACTCACATAATTGCATAATGTGATGGCTCCATAAGAGAAGATATTATTCATCTAGTAATTTCTGCATCACAAGTTGTAACTGAATGTGTCACTCCCTATACTACATGAGTAACCTTGGTAATACGGGGCGTATGTTTTTTTTTTTCAAATGGCGTCTGGTAGTTATCCCTTGAGAAGGGTTTTCACTTTATTAGTGCATAGTCCATAAGAGACACTCTTGTTTGCACTAGATAATATGAACAACACACGTCTCTCCAGAGACAGGGCATCACTGCTTGAAGCAAGACCTATAAAAGGTCAGTCGATGGAAGTTATCTTTTGATATATTCTAAGAATAAATATGTCCTTACAGTAATGTTTTAACATATTTCTATCATTATCCAAAAGCCGTGACGCATTTTTCTGAATCATTTTAACATTTTTAGCACGACCTAATGCCTCTTCAGAATATATGCTTCAGGCTAATTGACAAAATTCTTACTACAACATCTAGTTCTCTCTAACTCCATAATGCAAACATGTAAAATACCCCCAAGGGTGTTTGGTAATACCTGCTGCACCACCTCACACTCTTACTCTAAGTATTCATAAGTAGTCTGAAAATGGATAAAAAGTAAGACAAATGTCAGCTACATTAATTTCCCAATAATTTCATACCTTTTTTTTTTCATTCCTATACAGTCACTTTTTTCATACATACATTCTGTTGCACGTGCACAGCATATGCTAGAGAAAAAAAAATAAGCATTTCTATTTGCACGCAATGCTTGGAGAATTGAAGAATAAATTGTGTGGGAAATGTCTCGTCTGGAGTGAGTTTAAGCCCCTACCACAATAACAAGCTCTGAGTCCGAATGATCTCCCCATCAGCAGATATGAGCCATTTGAACGCAGCCGTCCAGGCAAAACTAACATTTATATTTAGCTTCCATTTTCAAGGATGACATTTATGCCGCATTCAGACCTCCCTTGATATAATCTAATAGTGAATTTCTGTTTATTTTATATAAGCTCTGTGATCCAATATGACATTTTTACATATATGTCACAATGTAATAAAGGTAATATTAGAAAAAAATATATATATCTTGTAAATTCGTATAATGACAAATTTAAGCTAGAAGCGTTCAATAGAAGAACAAAGAATACTTTCAGAGATAACATAGAAAAAAATAACGTACATGAATTGTGAAAAACCTTGCAATTATAACACACATTAAATAAATTAGTTGTTTTGCAGGTGAATGAGTGCGTGCTTTGCTACCTACTCCACCTCCATTACAAGGGAGATCACTGCCATTGTATAAGTCTGAAGTAAATATATGGGGAGCTTACAGTGATATAGATCATCACAATATCTAAATATGAGAAATTCTAAACTCTGTTAATAATAGCAGTGAAAAGGCTTC